>JADBJO010004991.1:110000-112500 GCA_016801955.1 Conus betulinus
TTATTTGCAGGTATGTTGTAGGGATGCTTAAATGGACATTTATATGCACTTAGGTAACCACATTATGCATACACTTACATAGTCTCAGACATTTATACATCTCTCTCTCTCTCTCTCTCTCTCTCTCTCTCTCTCTCTCTCTCTCCCCTCGTCTGCTATCGCATTTGTAAACAGATGTAAAACTGAAGTACTACACGCACATATATGCATACGCTTGTGGGCGCACGCTCTTGAACAGCTTATTTTTTAAGAATTTCCCCTGAGAAAAAAATACATTTATTTGCAAATCAGTTTGATGTGTGCACAAAATCATTTGCGAAGATCAGCCAATGCAGACAAGCCAAAATCGATATATATATATATGCTGAAACATTAAGTAGTGGGGGAAAACAAGTGCAGGCTAACAATTTCCATCATAGTAATGACTTGGCAAAGATTTAAAATTGAGGGGGAAAAAATGAAGATGAAACTCATCAGGGAGACACGGCTGTTTGTGTCTGTACTCTTGGCGTCAGATAGAGACACACCACAGTTCATAATTCTGTGGTGTTCCGACCACCAAGGGTTCGAAAAAGAATCCAACAGCACCCCCAAAGCAGCCAGCGAAAGGTAGTAGAATTAAACAAAACGAAAGTGTGGAGAGGAAAAAAGTTGTTGAAAACTAAAAACATTAGGCAAACAGTATATAAATGTAAGAGACAATCTTTGAGCCTATGCTTGAGGATCCATTTAAGGATGCAAGGGAGATCAAAAGATATGGAACAGTGCGAGTGGTCAGCTCTGCTGTTCAATAACCCAAGCATTGTCAGCGGTTAAGAATTGTGCAGAACAACCTTTCCTTGGATCTCCTAAGATGCAATCACCCACTGATTGACCAAACAATATAATGCTGAACAATTAAGTAGTGGGGGAAAACAAGTGCAGGCTAACAATTCTTCCATCATTATAGTAATGACTTGGCAAAGATTTAAAATTGAGGGGGAAAAAATGAAGATGAAGTAAATGGGAAAATGTATATCATAAATAAGAAAACCCTTCACTAGCTGCATGAGAAAACTATCACAATCCCTCTCGAAGGCAGATCTATGTGTATCGCCTGCTCCGAGGCCTTTCGTCCGCTGGATCGGACTCATCAGGGAGACACGGCTGTTTGTGTCTGTACTCTTGGCGTCAGATAGAGACACACCACAGTTCATAATTCTGTGGTGTTCCGACCACCCAGGGTTCGAAAAAGAATCCAACAGCACCCCCAAAGCAGCCAGCGAAAGGTAGTAGAATTAAACAAAACGAAAGTGTGGAGAGGAAAAAAGTTGTTGAAAACTAAAAACATTAGGCAAACAGTATAAAATGTAAGAGACAATCTTTGAGCCTATGCTTGAGGATCCATTTAAGGATGCAAGGGAGATCAAAAGATATGGAACAGTGTGAGTGGTCAGCTCTGCTGTTCAATCTATATCTATATGGATATATATAAATATAGATATAGATATAAGAGTCCAAACTCCCTAAATCACGCATTGGTTTTGTTTATAGGCCGCGTAAAGTAAGCAATTGATCACACACACACACACACACACACACACACACACACACACACACACACACACACACACACACACACACAGTATAGACAGCCACATAAGCGAATGCACAGCACACAAACCGTCCTCTTAAAAATGAACATCCTCTTGAAATAACATTCATAGCATTCTTAGATAGCATTCTTTATTGTTATAAATGAATGCTATTTTTTTTAGATAGCATTCTTTTTAAAACCGAAAAGGCAGAGGAGTTAAGTTACCACTTTCCGCGGTCATTGAGGAGAAACAATCAGGTTTCGAAATACCGATATCTGCCCAGGAGTTATATGTTAGTGAGTTTCCTCCCCATTGGAGAGTGTCTCTTCCTTGGAGACTATAAGCTTGCTGAAGACTCATTTGAGAAGCATTTATTATTCCCATTCACCCTCTCAAGCACATACTGTTACTTAGGCAGAATTAACTGCCACTGCAGATTTGAATGTATATCTCCCCCAATTTCTTCACTCTAAGACATAAGAGCAAGTTTTTTGTTTTATAATTGATATATATATATATATATATATATATATATATATATATGTATACATATATATATATATATATATATATATATATATATATATATATATGTACAGAGAGAGAGAGAGAGACAGAGAGAGAGACAGAGAGACAGACAGAGAGACAGAGAGAGAGAGACAGAGACAGAGACACACAGGCAGACAGATAAAGAGACAGAGACAGACCGACAGTCAGTCTGTCAGACAGGGAAAAAGAAAAGCCGAGTTATTCAGAAACAGAAAGACCGAGACGGATTGTATGTACAGGGTGTTATGACAACAATGCAAGCGAGCAGACACTATGGCAGTTGACTTGGCATTTGGGGGAAACGGTTGAATAAGATTCCTTTTACTGTACCGTAATACAGCCTGGTCGCCTCTCAGTCTTCATCTTCTTTGTCA
>JADBJO010004991.1:117500-120000 GCA_016801955.1 Conus betulinus
ACACACACACACACATCTTATAGTCTTATAGTCCTGCCCTTCCTTTGAAACCTTGAGACGCCAGACGTGGCCCAGTCCGGGTGAGGTCCAACAGAAGCTGAGTGGCTGGCAGGGTCGCGCGGCAGACTGCGGACTTGGCCTGGCTAACTGGATTGAGGACCTAGAATGGCCGGGAACGTGGAAAACAAAAGTTACGGCGGCGAAGCAGAACTCTCCCTCCTGTCGCTGTCGAAGAAGGAGCAAGGAAGCCGCTTCTATCGCTGGGGGAGACACTGCCATTTCTCAGCAGCGGGTCCTTGACGTCGTGTCTTTTCAGCACAAGATAGGCGTTGAATGAAAAAACGAGCCTACCTTGCGCTGAAGAGATCAAGGCTAAGTGACAAACTCGTTCATTTTCTTTGTCCTATTTGTTTGTGTCTTGCCTGAAGAAGACCTAAGAGGCCGAAAAAGCGTCGTGTTTCGTCTTGTGACTCGTTTGTCCACGTTTCTCTTGGCGGTTTGCTAACATTTATTTAAGATTTGTTTGGATTTCCGCCTGCAGTCGTCTCACTTTGCAACTTGATCTAACAACCATCTGGGATGACAGAAACATCACAGTCAGTTCCAAGATCCGACAGATGCGCTCCCTGGTCATTGCCATATTTCTCTGTGCCTGTGAGGCGTAGACTCTAACAGCTGAACTTGAGAAAATGATTTTGGCATCTGAAATTTGATGTTTCCGCAAGATCCTTGGCATCTCATACAAAGACCACATTACTAACTTGCAGGTCCAGACCAGAGTAAGGCAAGCCATTGGTCCATACAATGACTGTTGTACACATTGAAAAAAAAAAAGAGGGAAAATGAGACGGTATGGTCATCTATCAAGATGAACAGGACTTGCCAAAACCATTCTGCAAGGAACAGTGCCAGGAGGCAGAAGGAGAGGAGGAAGACAGAGAAAGAGATGGGAGGACGACATCAGTGCATGGACTGGCCTCACACTCGGCAACTGCCCAAGAGCGTCTGAGAACCAGAGGAGTGGAGAAAGCTTGTTGCGAAGTCTTCTGTGACAACCCAAAGGTATTCAAGACACTGGGATTGGTGATAGGTGACAGTTCCTGGCAAACGACTTGCTCTCGAAGGAGCTAGGGCAGCCTAGTTAGGGTATGGTTGTGGGGAAGATATGAACGGAACTCAGCAGAGGACTATTCTGGGGGGGAAAGAACATTATGGAAGAAGTTGAGAAAAAAAATGTTTTTACTGGTGAAACGGCGACCATTTTGGAGAAAGAGTTTCCAGGTTCTGTGTTAAATTACGAAGAAGAAGAAGAAGAAGAAGAAGAGAGAGGAAGAAGAAGAAGAAGAAGAAACAACAACAACAACAGAGAGACAACAACAACTGAGAGAGACAAGACAACAAGAGCAAGAGAGAGAAGAGCACTCGACGTATGCTAGCGAGATTCCCTTACATAATTATATAGCTATGACTTGCATTTCAGGCTGAAATGCATTTGGGGGGTGATAAGGCATTTCCAGCGGTGGTGTTGCCAGGTGATGGCAGCCACTGGCTCTTTCCGATCCACCCAGAGCGTCACCTGTGGACATGCTGTAATGACAAGAGCCTGGGCTGTCATACCACGATGCTCAGATTTTCCAGCCTGGCTGTCATACCACGATGCCATTCCATCTGACGATACAGCACACACAGCTTTACACCCACGATTTAAAGGCAACACTGCTGCTCCTCTTGCAGCATCCCCAAACATGAGAACAGTAGGCACTAGATACAAGCCATCGCTGCGTCAGCATGTAGTGTCGCACCGGAGGAATGGTGAGAAGGAGCCCTCGATTTCACCTCAAAAGTAGACAGTCTACGATTTCAACTGTCTCTTATCGTCACTGGGTGCTCATAGATTAGGAACCATTGGAACATAATGCTGCAATCGTCACAGCAGACATCAAAAGGCACCACCTCAAAATTGCTCAGCTCGATTGTCCAGACATGATGACTTTTTCTTCTTGAAAACAATCAGGACGTAGGTGATTCAAGGAAAACAGCCGCCATAACCCTACAGACTGAAAGTGGTAACCGTCACTCTTCAGGAAACAATGCTGTCGGACTCCGGCAAGCTTTTGGGAGAAGGAATATGTATTCTGGAATAGGAGGAGGAGGAGGAGGAAGGTTTGCTATCAGCCTGAAATGCCTGTTGGCGTTGCAGAGAGACACAGCTTGCAGAACATGGTAAAATAGGCAGCGCGGGTTTAAAGTAGATATTGACATCACACTTCAACCCCACCACAAGCCCCGCCATACTTGTCAGCCTATACTCCACAGTGCCAAGTATGCAAAAGACTATTTCTACAAGCAGCTGGCACCAATCAGCAATGGCTAAAATCAAGACAACGTACATGAAATTGACCCAAGATACAAGCATTATACTATACTATATATTATATATTGCAGTGCCATACACATTAGATGTCCTTCCTTTTTTGGCATGTGAATGTTTTCTTTTTAT
>JADBJO010004991.1:125000-130000 GCA_016801955.1 Conus betulinus
AAATTCAACCTCACAGCGGGATACTTGTATGACTACAGTCTAACTCTTAAGACATTAATTAATCCCTTTGCGCGATCAGACCATGTGGGCATTTTCTATTAAAAAAAAATGCTGTAATCGATTGCCATTTGGGAGCTGTTGCCTAAGTCTTGTCGTCTACCCAAGTTAAATGTAAATGTGTGTCTGTGTGTGTGTGTGTGTGTGTGTGTGTGGGGGGGGGGGTGCGTGTGTGTCTGTGTGTATGTATGTATGTATGTGTGTGTGTGTGTGTGTGTGTGTGTGTGTGTGTGTGTGTGTGTGTGTGTGTGTGTGTGTGTGTGTGTGTGTGTGTGTGTGTGTGTGTGCGTGCGTGTGTGTGTGTGTGTGTGTGTGTGTGTGTGTGTGTGTGTGTGTGTGTGTGTGTTTCCAATTCTCATCCTGATCATCGTGAAGTCAAACCATTTTCTAGGGTGTGATTTTACAGCCCGAAATCCCTCTCTATCCACCCAGCCATAGACAGGTACGTGATCCGGCAGGGGACAGGTTCAGAAGCAGATGAAGAGCACTGATGTCAGCTCTTTGGTCGTGCCCTACACAGGGTGAAGCCCCCCACCATCCCCTACCTCTGTGCTGGGCTTCATCCCGCGACCCTCATCGGAACGCTAGGTTGGTTCGTGTTGCAGGTTCAGATTGGAGAGAAATGCTACGTGTACAAAAAAAGCATCGCGTCCACTTGACACCTTCCAAGACTGTGGTCAGCACGAAGGCTTACCTCTCACCATGGACACCCCTCAGAAATGGAACCACGTCATCACATCTCTACAGCGGTTTGATCTTGTGGACATCGTATGGCTTAGTCTGACCCGAATTCGAGCAAATCCAATGTGATGGCCTTTGTGTGTATTTTGTGTGTGTGTGTGTGTGTGTGTGTGTGTGTGTGTGTGTGTGTGTGTGTGTGTGTGTGTGTGTGTGTGTGCGTGTGTGTGTGTGTGTGTGTGTGTGTGTGTGTGTGTGTGTGTGTGTGTGTGTGTGTGTGTGTGTGTGTGTGTGTGTGTGTGTGTGTGTGTGTGTGTGTGTGTGTGTGTGTGTGTGTGTGTGTGTGTGTGTGTGTGTGTGTGTTTCTTTTTTTCTGTCACGTTAACTTTCCCAGCTTTAAGTGAAGAACATCTAACTGGAAAACCAGCCACACAATCAAAAAAAAAAAAAAGAAAAAAAGAAAAAAAAAGAAAAAAAAAAAAAAAAAAAAGAAAAAAAGAAAAAAACGAATAAATACACAAACGAACAAGGAAACAAACTACTTCTGATTTATTTGTAGCCTGCATCCTATAAAATCGTAAGTGGATAAAGAAACGATTGCATGTAGCAGTACTGAAAGGCAACTTACCTCCCCTACAACCCTCCCCATTTGACTTGAGTTCTTGCTGATATTGAAATCAGATGCCGATATGGTCCATAACATGTTTTTCTCACGCTCACTTTCTAATGTTGACAACAACACAGTAATGCTACCACGTACTTTGACTCATTGCATAGTTGTTGCATAGACATTCACGGTAAATCTGTATCGAGGTTACGTCAGGTATCCAAATGGAAAAAAAAAATCGCTCCCAAAATTCATTGCAGTTTCAGCTTTCTTGAAGGGAAGTCGAACTTGTTTTCAGAATGAAAACGGGTACAACGTAATGACCTCAGGCATCAGAAAGGAAAGTAACGTAGAGGTTTGTTTGCTTTCATATCTTTACATGTTTGTGTACCAGTTCAGTTGCTGATGAAGAATGCACGACTGCAGTGATGAACGTTGTCGTAGTGCTTATACCGAACTGGTGTCTCGGAACTGTGTAGATTTTGCACTGAAAATGGCTGCTGCGGACTTCATATTGTAAAAGGTAACACATGTAACAATCGGAGGCAATGATGAATTACTTTGGAAAATGTGACTCATCACAAAAAAGGAAAGGTATATGGATGGGATATACCTCGTTATGTTGCTCATGATATAGATGTTAAACAACTAAAATCTTAAATGATAGAATGATTTGTTGTCACAAAAGGACTAATATTTTCGTAAAAAAATAGCATCGAAAGTGAAATTTGATCTCTCTCTCTCTCTCTCTCTCTCTCTCTCTCTCTCTCTCTCTCTCTCTCTCTCTCTCTCTCTCTCTCTCTCTCTCTCTCGCATTGTGTTTTTAGGGGTAACGATAAACAAAAAATTGAAATGGCAATCTCATCTCAATAACGTATCCAAGGTAGTCTCAAAACACCTTTTCCTGTTATCTCAATTAAAGCGCTACGTCAACAGTAATGTGCTTAAACTTTTCTTCAATGCACGCATAATGTCACGTATCAATTACGCTTCAACAGCGTGGGACGGGAGTAGTGATGTCCACTAAAAAGGCTGAATTCTCTCCATAGACGTGCAGCAAAACTACTCCATCCAGCTGTATCTCTAACAACAGACAAAACCTAAAAGCGCTGAACATACTTCCTCTGAGTAAGCAATTGGAATTCAACAAGGCATCATTTATGTTTACAGTCTTGACAGATACTATGCCATGTTATATCAATGCCCTTTTTTACAAGATCGAACAGCTTTTTCTTGCTCGACGAAATTCCTTCTTCCCTACACACGCATTGATCAATACAAAACAAGCCTAGCTTACTCTGGACCATATGTCTGGAACTCACTTCCACCGAATCTACAAAATACGTATACCTAAAACTTTTCAAGAAACATTTGCACACACAATTTATATCTCAGTAATTTAATTATCGATTATATTATTATTAGCGCCCATTCGCAAAGTCTCCTGTGAACCATACTTTGAATACATCGTCTAAACATCGAACCTACTCCGTTAAAATCGCTCATCCCACTCCCACTGAGTCTACCATCCACTTTTCTCCTCCCTCTACCTACCATTCTCTCTGCCTCACCCTCCTCCAACCTCCTTCTCTGTAGTTTTGTTTGTTTTTTTGTTTACTTGTACGTTTCCATCTGCCCCCCCCCCCCCCCCCCCCCCATGTCATTACTTTTATGAATAGTTTGCTTATCATTGTAGAATTAGATTACAGTGTTGCTATGTTGAATTGTCAGTATGAATGATATGTGTTGAAATAATGTATGCATGCCAAGGACGGATTGTAAGACTAGGCTCTGGCCTTAAATTTTCATCTTTGGGTATTAAAGATCAATCAGTCAATCAATCAATCAATCAAACAATCTCTCTCTCTCTCTCTCTCTCTCTCTCTCTCTCTCTCTCTCTCTCTCTCTCTCTCTCTCTCTCTCTCTTCTCTCTCTGACTCTCTCTCACTCTTATTTTGACACCCACTCACGCACCCCCTTTTTTTCCCCTCTGGGGAGCCATATTCATAGTATTGGCTCTTTGTGGCGCATGATTCTGCATGAATTTGCGAAAAGATGTGCGTATATGAAATATGCTGTGATCTTTTCCTATCTTTGAACTTTTTTTTTTTTTCTTTTTTCTTTTTTTTTTTTTTTTTGGTCGTGACAGATAGGACTGGCTTGACGAATCGTCAAACAGTCAGCGTCATGCGTCTGGTGTTTTTTCGTTTGTTTGTTTGTGTGTGTGTGTGTGTGTGTGTGTGTGTGTGTGTGTGTGTGTGTTTCAAAACTTATCAAGTTTGGCTGGCAATCCTAGGTACAGCAATGTATTGCAATGGACAAGCGGTACGGTTGCTTATTACCTGGATTTAGAATACTACAGGGGCGCATATCTAAGGTTCCATCCCTGTGGTGTGTCTCGTCACTACAAATACCTCAGGCAAGGTTCCTACTATTCCGTGAGCTACCTGTGTGAATCCCCCACTTCAGTACACCGTGAAAACAGCAGCAAGTCGGTCACGCTCCCTGTCTCCACAAACGGGACAGAGTGGCCTGCCCCACTCGTGACCTGTCCCCCTGGGACATCTCACCCACAGCATGCTCGCTTGTGACCCGAAAAGTCTGTGCAGAACTTTGGCCAACACACAGGAATGGCATAACAACTACTGCAGCGTCTCTCCGGGAGTGACCCTGTCCTATTTTTATTGCGGCGTTTTTTTGGGGAATTTATAGCCTACAGTTTTTTAGTGTGTGATGCTTGTAGGGACTGCAGGAGCAGCAGGGATGAACACTTTTGCGTGACTTATGACCGGACTGCTGCCGAACATCGACAGGTGTGTAGCGTATGTTCTGTGTCCACCGCTCTCATGTCTGCCTCTGAAGTGACAGAGAGTGGCACATGTATTGTGATGTTCCTTTGGAGACAGACACGAGATGCTCAAGGGGTTTCTCTGTGGTTTAGTGTCTAACCATGGACTCCTGTGTGTATTTGAATAGTTTTCTCAATTCACAAATGTTACCTGAAATGTAACAATTTTGGTCCCGAATCAGGACGGATGGATTGAAAAAAAAAAAAAAAAAAACCTTCATGGAACACAATTTAGAAAGCCCAACCAACCGTTATGCATGCCACTGCAAGCCATTCAGCGTAGTCATAGAAACGTGTCTAATATCACCTCACTGGCTGCACTGTCAGTAGAAATGGTATTCCGAAAAATGGAGGCAATCTAAACATGAAAAATTTCAAATACCAACACAGCTACTGATTTTCGGGAATGATTGAAACCTCAGTATAGTTTGGAGATGCTCACCCGACTTGGAAAAACAAAAAAAAAAAAAAACAAACAAACAAACAAACAAAACCTAAAAACAAACAAAGAAACCAACAAAACCCGGTATTGATGTTGCTCTGATTCTGATTTCAACGTTTTACACTAGAAAGGAAGGAACATTTCGTTTACTGTGTAGTTTCAGCGAGATAATTATGATGAGTTATCTTCCATGTTATCTTAAAAAGATGGTCTATCAAATATCACACACACACACACACACACACACACACACACACACACGCGCGCGCACACGCACACACGCGCGCGCGCACACACACACACACGCGCGCGCTCTCTCTTGCTTTTGTACACACATTTACTTTATGTGTTGTCTTTTTTTTTTTCTA
>JADBJO010004991.1:142500-155000 GCA_016801955.1 Conus betulinus
ATAATTATTGCAATCGCTTCTGTCACCTTGTTTTTGTACAGTGTGACGACGTTAGCATCCCTCATGTCTTGTGGTACTTCGCCTTCACTCCAGCAGAGCAGCAGAGGATTTCATGCAACTCGGTGATAAGTGTCTCTTTACAGCACTTCAGTACTTCGGCAGGAATACCGTCTTTCCCTGGTGCCTTGCCAGAGGCAAGACAGTCCAGGGCTTCGTTGAGTTCGTCTATGGTTGGTTCTCTGTCAAGCTCTTCCAGTTCTGGTAGGTACTCTATGGCATTCAGGGCATCTTCTGTGACTACATTTTCCCTTGCATATAGCTCAGTGTAGTGTTCTACCCAGCGCTGTTGTTCTCTGTCCTGAATCACCTCCCCTGTAGCTGATTTCAAAGGGACAGTTTTCTTCTGTGTTGGGCCCAGTGCTGCTTGATGCCGTCATACATCGCCTTAATGTTGCCTGTGTCAGCTGCGATCTGGATCTGGGAGCAGAGCTGAAGCCAATAATCGTTGGCGCATTGCCTGGCACACTGCTGGACTTTGCTGCAGCAGCAGCACGGAGAACCTGGAGGTTCTGCTCACTGGGATTGGTTTTGTATGCTGTCAGGGCGTTTCTCTTGGCCTCGATGACTGGTGTCATTTCTTCTAAATGGGCTTCGAACCAATCAGCTGACTTGCTGGTCTTTTTGCCAAAGGTGGACATGGCGGCGTTGTAGACAGCATCTCTGAATATTCCCATCGGTCTTGGGCATTTGCAGTAGGTGTGCCAGGGAGAGAATCCTCCAACACGCGTGCGAACTCCTCCACTTTTCTTTGATCGCGTGTTTTGTGAGTTTGCTGCGGACTCAGTTGGAAGACTGGGACCACACACTTAATGGATGCGTTTCTGAGAGTGTTGCTCAAATTTCCTGACCGACACTGCAGGTGTCTGTATCTCTCGGCCTGGTTGACGCCGGGATATATTATGAAAGGAGCGTAGAGTACAGACCTGTCATGTAGTCTCAGACCGAAATGGAAATCCGTAGCATCATCATAATCATCCTCATTCTCATCGATCAGCATAAAAAAAAAAGTCTCAAATTCTGTGGCCCTTCATGCCCTGCTCTCATGGTGACCTCAGTTTCGATGTCCTCTCCACGTCTGTGGCCTTGGTTTGGTTCCGTCGGGATCACCGGTATCGGCGAGTCCATGGGGGCTGTCGTTGGACGGACGTGGTGGCGCCCTCCGGAGGGAGAGCTCACTCACGCCGGCTCCGCGACTAAGCAATTATTGTCGTCAGTAGGGGGCTTAGTAGGTGGTGTCCTGCGTATGTTAGATCAGAACAGGCGCCACTGAACACCACCGAAGTGACTCGGCAGCAGTGCAGTGTCTCCTCCGGTGGGTTGCCTCTTGACGACTTGACATTGACTGCTCCCTGTGGATTGCCGGTGCCGGGGCTGCGGCGGGGCCGACCGGGCCGTGGCTGTTGACAGGGTGTCGGAATGTGCGGCGTGGGTGCACTGCCTCAGAGGTGGCGCAGAGGTTGGGACAGGAAAAAAAAAGTCTTAGGGATACTTTTTTTTCCTAGACGACTATGTCATTAACAAGTTTTAATGATGTTGACTTAGTGCTTTATTTTCAGTCTATGGCTTAATGCCATCCCAGTGAACATGTGCACCTGGACCTTAATTAAAAGACAACACCGACATGGTACCAATCCTTAAGGAATTGCACTGGAAGTGATGTTGGATGAACTACTTCTTAGTGCACTGACATCATCATCCCCAACACATTTAGGGAGGCAGGGTGACACTGACAGTGTCATTGACTTTGCACTCATTGGACCAAAATTCACAGCAGGTATGAGTACAGAAGCCCTTCTTCATCATGGAAGTGACCATGTTCCGGTTGTGTTAGTTTACAGAAACCATCAAAAGTTACAAAAACGAAACAAATAGACCTTTTTTAATACAACGACAATGAAGGCGATATTATAGGAACGTTAAGGAGTAGACGTTGCAAAAGAAACAATGCTACAACCAAACAAATCGTCAACCCCTTTGGTGGAATATAGACACAGAATCAGCCTGGAAAGAGAAACGCAAGTCTGTAAAAATTTGGCAGATAGAAAGAAGAAAACATTGCCCAGATCTAGCTATTAAAACATACATGAATCAGAACACTGAACAATTCGAAAGAGTAGCTAAAGGAGCAAAAGAAACCAAGTTGCAACAGTTTTGTCTGTCACTTGATTATGACACAACATTGACTCAGTTCTGACACTTTTATAGTCGCATGAAAGGCAAAAAGCAAACCAAACGCAACCCCATATATCTTAGACGCTGATGGGATCACATAACTGCAGACAAATTGAGAGAAAGGGTCAGCTCTACTTAAACGTTTCATAGAACAGAGTGATCAAAGAAATCTGGAGGAAAGAAAGAAATATTTGACCCAGTTAAACCAGCACCTAGGTTAGACTGGCATGAATGATAAAATCACAGAATGTGAACTGGATGACGCAATAGCTAGATGCTCTAACGATAGTACTTCAGGACCAGACAAAGTACGATATGCAGACATCAATCAGCCCTCAGAAGAGGAGAGAGCCAAACTCTCCAGTCTCTACTAGGAGAGTTTTGATAAAGGCTATGTCCCAGAAGACTGGACACACAGCTACCTGAAAGCTCAACCAAAACCAGGAAAAGATCGTCATCAGCTAAATGGCTACCGTATACTCAATATGCAAAATTATAGCAAGAAAGCTCATGGAACGAATCATAGCAAGAAAACTCGCAAGAGATCTTGAAAGTCGATAAATCCTCCCATCAGATCAAGGAGGCTGAACAGGTAAAAGTACATGGGAAAATGCGGCCGCTTTTGCCTATGAAGTGTACGAAAGATTCCAAAAGAAAGGAAGAAACACAAGCTGTTGCGATAGATCTGGAAGATGCACACAACAAAGTCCAGTTCTCGATTCTCATGGAAGTACTCTTGACTATGGAGTCAGTAAGACACTTACACGATGGATAGCAGCGGCACTTCGGGAGAGAACCATCATCCTACGATTTGGAGATTGGACTTCTAAGCCTCATAAACTTTCTATGGGATTACCTCAAGGTTCTCCTCTTCCCCTGCTTTGTACAATGTTTACACTAAAGGCCTAGCAGACCTCAACAGAACGAAATTGCTCGAGTGATGACATTTGCAGATGACGGCTGTTCTCTACAAAACATCAAAAAAATGCTGAAGAAAGAACGAAAACAGTTCTGCAACAGTTGAACAACATTGCTCAGTGGTGTGAAGAAACTGGATCGTCCATCAGCCCTACAAAAACCCAGACATTAGTCTGCACTCTCAACAACAAGACATCAGGACAAGTACCCTCACAAGTTTCCTTCAATTAAATACCAATTGAATCAACTAACAACCTCTGCTATTAGGGTGTAGGCTTTGACAGAATGCTAACCTTTAGAAAGCATGTTGAGAACAGTGTTCTTAAATGCAAAAAAAAAGCTTATCTGCCATGAAAGCAGTGGCAGCTAAAGGCATTGAACAGTGCCATCTTTACAGACTGCATCACGCACTTGTACTCAGTGTGATAGATTATGGATTAGAGCTTACAACACTGTCCAACAGCAACCTTCTCAAATTAGAAAGAATTCAAAATGAAGCAATGAGATTGATCCTGGGAACCACAAGGACACACCAATTCAAACTGTGCGATACCTGCTCGACCTTCCTTCAATGCAGACACGACACAAGCTGGAACACGTGAAGGCATATTTCAGAGCCTTGAAAATCCCCAAAACCTACTTCATGCGGCGGTCAAGGAAACAAAAGGCACTCGGCTAGGACGTGGGAAGTCAAGGATGGTATAGGCAAGAAGACAGTATACAGCTTGCGTGCCAGTTAGCAGAAATCAAAGAAAACAAGGAATGGGGAAATATCCAGACCACCTGAAGCACCTCTACCAAATTGCCATCACTCCAGAACTTGAAAGACATTGTCGAGAATGGCCAGAAGGCAAAACCGACGCAGAAATTTCAGATGCTGGTAGAAGACTTTTGCACAAAAGAGATACACTGACATTTCTGTCACCAAAGGTAAGTCAGGCTGTTGGGGGAAAGTCAGGGGGGGGATACACACAGTTTTAACAAAATGGCCGACTATTTAGGAAGACAATGGTGCGCACCGTTTAACATTTCAAGTCTAACAATGGAGGTAGAAGCAGGGACACAAGCACTCCACAGGCTTACATCCACAAGCCAGTTTCAAACTCAACAAGCCATGATACTGACTGACTCCATGAACCTACTTCAGAAACGGAAAAAAAGTGGAATGGGAAAACCCTGCTTGGAAGGAAGTGTTGTGCAGCCTTCCATTGGAGAGACTCATATAGATGTACTGCCCTGGACATGCTGGAGTTAAAGGAAAACGAGAAAGCAGACACACTGCTGGCAAGGCAACGATAAGAACTGGATTACTGATTGGACGATCTGATGTGATAAGAAATCTGAAGAATCACTTAAGCAAACAAGAGCAAAGCCAATATACCATGGACCATCTTTCAGATCTGAACATCAAGAGAAGAAGTGGCCGCACATCCAGACTAAAGGGAACAGCAAGAAACATCACCATCCAAACACTGGAATGGTTTCAAGGCCAACATTACGAAGACTCCTAGAGACTTGGGCAAACTCATACTTTGTTTTCTCCAATAACTGACACAAAAGATGAAACACATGTCAACTGAGATAAGACTTTGAATCTCTCAGGGTCCCCAGCGTATACTGTAGACGTGTGTGCGCTGGTGTGTGTTCATCAGTGGTGTGATGCCAGCATGTCAATTAGAGTGTCCATGGACATCATGAGTGTGCAAGCCTTGGTGTGTGAGTGTGTGTGGGAGAAAGTGTGTGTGTGTGTGTGTGTGTGTGTGTGTGTGTGTGTGTGTGTGTGTGTGTGTGTGTGTGTGTGTGTGTGTGTGTGTGCGCTTGTTAATCAGTGGGGTAATGCCAGCGTGTTAATTAGAGAGTCCACAGACATGTCTGTGAAAGCGTTGGTGTGTGAGTGTGAGTGTGTGTGTGTGTGTGTGTGTGTGTGTGTGTGTGTGTGTGTGTGTGTGTGTGAGAGAGAGAGAGAGAGAGAGAGAGAGAGAGAGAGAGAGTGTGTGTGTGTGTGTGTGTGTGTGTGTGTGTGTGTGTGCGCGCGCGTGTGTGCGTGTGTATGTTTGCGTGTGTTTGTGTGTTTGCATGCGCGTGAGTCCGCGCGCGCGCGCGCGCGCGCGCGCGCGCGCGTGTGTGTGTGTGTGTGTGTGTGTGTGTGTGTGTGTGTGTGTGTGTGTGTGTGGTGCGTGGGATGTGTTTGAGGGGGAGGAGTTGTTATTCTTATTGTTATGTGTATGTGTGTGTCCACGCGAGTGTGCGCATGCTTTACATGCTGTGTTTGATAGTCTTGTTCTTGTTTGTAAGTCATCTTCTGAACATTCACACACACACACACACACACACACACACACACACACACACACACACACACACACACACACACACACACACACACACACACACACACACACACACACACACACACACAAACACACTCACACATACGAACGTGTGCGCCTGCGTTCGCCCGCTCTTACCCACACACATATACACATGTGTGCATGTGCACGTCCACCCCGATACACGCGCGCGCACACACACACACACACACACACACACACACACACACACACACACACACACACACACACACACACACACACACACACACACAATGGAAGGTAGGCACTCAAGGTCTGACCAACGCGTTGGGCTAATGCGTAGGTCAGACATCCGCTGAGTCGTAACCACGAGACACTCTTCTTCAATTGTCTCATCTTGGTTGTTAATTCATTTTTCCATCAGCTTGAAATCATGCGAAGTGTAGTCTCAAACATAGCGGATGTGGCGTAGCGTATATGGACTAGTCCGCACTCAGTGACACCTCCTTCATGAAACAGAACTGAATCTGAACTGAAACTTGTTGTTCGTTCGTTTTATGGACGAGGACCACTTCAGTCATCAAGGGGTTGAGGGATGGAGGTGGGGGCGAGAGATCTTGTCTGTGGAGTGCAGGAGTAAAAAAATGACAGTGTGCATATGATGAAAATGTTGTAGTAAATGTGTTTGAAAGTCCACTCATGTGTGGACGTCTGATCAAAAGTGCTGTGAAACAAGAGTGTCAGGGTCTTTGCGTTTGTGCATTTTATCACCATTGACATGTACACATAATCAAGGAAGTGTCCGTGTATGTATATGGCCACAGACTGCTTATGTTTGAGTGGTCATAGATCCAGGTATGTGCAATGTGATATTGCATTGTCAACGCATGTGTGTTCATAAACCCATCTATTTGCGCATATGCAATCAGACTGGTTATGATATTTTTATTTGTGTATGTATGTATGTTATCAGACTGTTAACGTAGGTATGCTTATAGACACACAGAAAGTGACGTGTCAATAGTGTGTATGCGTGTAGCCAATTCAACACGAACAAGACCCAGGAGAACAGAGGGGCATGTGGTGCAAAGAGGCCCATAGTGGTCATGACAGTCTGGTGCACAACACAGGAGCACACAGGGGTGTGGTGTGGACAGGGGGGCAGTGAGTCACGCCTTGGCCATGTCACATGGGCAAGACACAAGAACACACAGGGCTGTGCTGTTATACAGAGGGCCTAATGGACAACGCGCACTGACCAATACAACGAGGTGGACAGGACACAGGAACACACAGGGCTGTGCTGTTATACAGAGGGCCTAATGGACCACAGGCACTGACCAATACAACGAGGTGGACAGGACACAGGAACACACAGGCGGTGTGTTGTGGACAGGAGGCTTAGGGAATCACACGCACTGACCAATACACTGAGGGACAAGACACAGGAACACACAGGGGTGTACTGTGTATATAGAGAGAAACAGAAGGCCTAGCGGATCACACACATTGGCCTCTGAAGGGAGATAATCCTGGGCCATGGATTAAGTCTTAAATGTCCCCCTCCCTCCCTCCCCTATTGCTTTGTGTGCAGCGTAATATATTCCACGGCAACGGGAGTGGCCTCTAGTCAAATTTCCGTAGAACATTAATGCTTCAATGGTAAATACAAATAGCATCTTGCAGACAGACAGACAGATAGATGATACATATATAGATAAGAAGGCATAATTAGTTAGATAGCTAGCTAGCTAGCTTACTAGCGTGATAGAGAGAGAGATACAGACAGACAGACAGATAGATAGAGAGACAGACAGACAGACAGACAGACAGACAGACAGATAGATAGATAGATAGATAGATAGATAGATAATATAGATAGATAGATAGAGATAGGCGAGTGACACTGTGGTGCTGTAGTCCTCTGACAGTGACATGCAGTGGTTGTTTTCTATCCAGAAGTATAGTGTAGGGGTGAAATCATTCAATACAGAGCAATACAAAGTTGAATTGGGCAGTGTATATTCCGTTTCTTGGCTTTGAGTATCACATTTTTTCCACGCACAAGTGACGAGTGGTGTATCGATTTGTAGAACCCGAGGATGAAGTTCTCAAGCAACGTGATCTTCATTTCAGCTTCACGACGGTATTGTAAATGTAACTTTAGTTTGTCTGGGATCACAACGCAGTTATACACGTCTGTGTCATGCATTTATCAAACACAGCAACAACACGCTTACTCAACAAAAAACAGAGCCATGCATGTTTATTAGTCGATCAGCACGTTGAACACTCAAGACTGAGAAAAAAACAAACTTTACTTTGAAAAATAAATGCATGTGATGTCAGATAAAGATAAATGCATGTGATCCCAGATAAAGATAAACGCATGCGATCCTTGAATAAATGCATGTGATCCCAGAATAAATGTATGTGATCCCTGAATAAATGCATGTGATCCTGTCTAAAATTCCAAACTGTCTCACAGTGGGAACTTCATCCGGGATGAAGGCTGTCAATTTTGAGGAGTAAATTCTGTCGATGGCTTGTGTCTGTTTTACGTGTCACTCTGTGATGGGACAATCTAAGCATTGAATTGCTTAGCAAGTGCTCTCAAAATCAGTTTCCAGTTGTCTTGTTCAGAAGTAACAACAACGCCGATGATAAAGCATACTGTTGTGGTCTGTGGCTGCCTCTGAGCAGACTGCCTTTCACCAGAGTGGTGAAGTTGTGCATTTAACAAGCTTGCCAGGAATGAACAGCTACTGCATTTGTATGAAGACTTCTATTTTAGAGTGTAATAGACTGCATTTCATCACAATATTGGAGGAAACCTGTTTGGTAAGAGACGAAGAACTGCTTTTGTTTCGATGTGATTACTACAAAGTGCTGGATAGTGTTCGATCACTGAGTTGGAGAGCACATTATCACTGACAGTTGGAGTACACAATGTCATGATCACTGACAGTTGGAGTACGCAATGTCATGATCACTGACAGTTAGAGTACACAATATCATTATCACTGACAGTTGGAGTACACAATGTCATGTTCACGTACTGTTGGAGTACACACGATCACCGACAGTTGGACTACACAATATCATGATTACTGACAGTTGGAGAACACATGATCACTGACAGTTGGAGAACACACATGATCACTGACAGTTGGAGTACACAATGTCATGATGACTGACAGTTGGAGAACACAATGTCATGATCACTGACAGTTGGAGTACACACTGTTATGATCACTGACTGTTGAAGTACACACCAGCTGAGAAGGCGCATACGGTCCTTGCATATTTTTGTTCCTGTTAGACTGAATTGTTTACAAAGTTAACAGGAAAAAAAAAACATGATGATATGAGATTTTAACTGGAAAGTTCATGTTAGGGGAGAGATCATTGAAATCTGCATGAAAATGTATGATGTGAAGTAAAAATTATACAATTTGAAAAGTATGTTTTTGGTTTCAGAGGTTGACAGCTTTTTTCGATAGAAAGAAAGTTTGTTCTATTGAAGGAAGGACTGTAAACATGAGCATGAGTCACTTTAGATATGATGTTGGAAATTAGGTGACAAGTTAATTTGATATTTGATTTGGCAGCAGCCTGATTCCAAACTCCAATGGACAGAAGGAGGAGATGTGGTGGGTGCGATACGACAGACAGTCATGGCTTTGTCCCATGCCTTCAAACTCCGTTCAGTTCGTGTCTTCCTGTCCCTTGTCGTCTTCTTCGAATTACAGCTCTTGGAAGGGGTATCGATTTTGTGCTGCCATGGAAGAGACTTCCATGAAGAGTGTGGCATCTTCATTGCAAAGAGTCGGTCCAGTTGATTGCTTCTTGACCACTGCATTCATGTCAGCTGAGCTAGCACATATTCCGTCTGTGATCTTGTGCTCTCGAATAAACGGTTTGTGATGGTACCTTTCAAATACTGACAGTTTGAAATGAAGATTCACTCACTGTATTATGATTACAGACACCAAGGACAATGTTGCTACTTTCTGGTGGCAAAGCAAAATCACATTATGGCTGTGCATTAAAAGAGGACATCAAACGTTCGAAAGTGAAAATACTGTATTAAGCGCTTTTAGGTAAAAAAAAAAAAAGTGAGGGGGTACTTTGGTATGCAATGTAGGCATTCAAAACAAGGAAAATAAAGGTCAAAAACAGGTTTGACAAATAGCTGTCCAAATCAACACAATGGACCAGCAAACCGTCATTTAGATCAGTGACCTTTATTTCGTCCTTTGCTTTCGTTGTTTCCAATGTTATTTGTCCTGCTTGAAATGCATTATGAATGTCCTCTCCGGATTAGGGACCGTTCGTTTGTCCTTTATTTTCATTAGTTTGAATCTTATTTGTCCTGCCTGAAAGAGACCAATAAGTCGAAACGTGTTGTGTCTAGTTTGTAACGGATAAATATGCAGCATATAAATCGCTCGTTATCTTGGAGTAGTATACATGTGTCTGCATAACTAAACAATGGCGAATCAGCTTCAGGAATCTGAGCATGAATTGCTTTTACACCGTATACGTCTTCTGCTCCATGACAGCTATGCACATTTAAGTTCAGTGGACACACCAGAAAACACAATACGGAGTCACACACATATCTCTCCTGCATCTATCAGGCACAACAACAAACACACTTGATCCACAAAGACATTGCCATGCAAGCGTTTATTAGTCGATCTGACTACTCTTTGTATTCAGGTTGAACATTCAACACCGAAGAAAAGTCACTCTAAATCTAGATAATTATAATGATTACATTGACCATGATGAGTTTTTTCTCTGCTCTGACTGGAGAAAAGGAGGACAATCTTGTTGTACTTGCAGACGACCTAGCGAACGGAACATGTCACAAAAGCACACATAAAAAGATGTCAAAGCAGTTTTAAATAATAAGAATTAATTGAACTATCACCAATTGGTCACTGCCTATACTCTGTAGAAAATAAGTTCAATTTCCAAAACATTTAGTCTGATTTGGTATGCAGTTCTGTGAATAAAAACGGAGAGCATGACAATGCAAATGGCAACGTATATTTGACGACTGTTTCAACCCACACGAGCATGTGCAAAAGAAACAGCCTGTTTTTTTTTTTTCACATCTCATATTCAGGTACAGTTTGGAGGTGTCGTTTCCAAAGTCAGCCTGCACACACACACACACACACACACACACACACACACACACACACACACACACACACACACACACACACACACACATGCGCGCGCGCGCGCGCTCATGCACGCACGCACGCACGCACGCACGCATACACGCAAAATACTTTTTTTGAACAACAGGAATGGGAATCTTATTTTAATAATTTCTTTTTTTTCCTCGGGAGGTTTCACTACGCATAACAGATTGAATTTAGTTGGTTATCTCGAAATTATAGGTCTCATACCCGTCTCTACAGAAATAATGATTTTAGGTTATATTGTTATTACTTTGTGCTTTCTGCCTCTTTAATAACCGGCTTCATCATCCGTTGTGATTGATGTCCCATCACACACGCAGTTGATCGTTCAAATTTTAACAGGACAATGCTTGCATTTACATATCATCATTAAAAAAAATGGGGTGGCTGAAGAAGCAGGGAGAGAGTTGGACGATGTGATCAAAGAAAAGACCAGAAGAAGGGGGTGGGGGGTCAGTGGGATTAAAGATGAACAATTAAAGTGATCAAAGTACAATTAGAATTTCACTTTATGTGCTTTGTAAAATGTCATTGATTAATTCAATAACTGATAAGAATTTAAGATACGAATGCTTCAAAAAAAAAAAAAAAAAAAAAAAAAAACAACAAAACAACACAAAAAAAAAACCCCACCCATGCTAAAAGCGGGCTCCACGGACTGAGAGTCCAAGTGATACACTAAAAAAGTAGAGTCACTGAGACAAATAAGCTTGACATTGAGGCCGTTATCCCATAATGAATTTAATCAAAGTCAGAAAATGAAACCTGACTAGGTCTGCGTTCTGAAACAGTCTTTTGAAGAGGTTCAAGAGTTTTGGTGCTGAGCCTTCTTATTAGAAAGTGTCTTTTAAAAAGGCCTTATGTTCTGTATTTCTTCGCTTTACAATGGGCAGTTGGCTGTCAACTTGAAATAGGTCTACAAAACATTTTTTTTTTCCCCAAGATAGTTCCTTGACGACATGCGTAGCTGCTGTCTCTACATTCCCCTCTTCTTTGCTTGGCAATGGGCAGTTGCCTCTCTCACTAATTGTAAAAGTATTTGCTTCCCTCTTTCATGCCCTATTTGTGTGATCATCAAACAGAAACCAGTGTGGTATGTTATCCATCCAAATTAAGATTGTGTTCACTGTATATATCTGAAAGACACTAAAAATGGTTTGTGCCTTTTCACATGATGTGGAGAGTGAACAGAAAGCATTATTTCAAACGATACTCTCTCTCTCTCTCTCTCTCTCTCTCTCTCTCTCTCTCTCTCTCTCTCTCTCTCTCTCTCTCTCTCTCTCTCTTCTCAAAAAGGAAAACAATCCTTAAAACTGATTTAAAAGTATTATAAAAAAAAAAAAAGTAATATAACTCATCGGTGTTGGCTGGAGAACAAACTAATTGAACACAGGCCCCCAGCTCACCTGCATAAAAAATGGAAAAAATCCCTTTCCTGAATGTACGTTTTGTCTATCTTGTACAGTCTAGTACGTATTGACCTGTACTGTTTTGTTCTGGAGCCCACATGAAGTGTTGGCTGCGTCCTGCCAGACTCTGTCATGGCGGTGGACAGAGAGTCATGCTTCCAGTATCTCTGTTTCAAAACGGAATGACTGAGGGCGGAAAATGAAGCAACATTAGAAAGAGAGGGGGTTAGATACCGCCAAGGACATAGACAACCAAAGTACAGGTCAAGACACAATGCATTTTACCTCTTGGGTCTTCTTCAGGCAAAACCAAATAACATTTAGGACAGTGAAAACGAAGAACGACGAGAAACCATTTATATTCTCAGGTTCGGCACACGACCAAAATGACCCTAATCTCTCTCTTT
>JADBJO010004991.1:160000-162500 GCA_016801955.1 Conus betulinus
GAATGGTGTGTTGACAAGAATTTCCATTTGTGCCTGCAATTGTTTATGATCTCAACTTTTGAATTCAGAGTTGCTAGATGAGGTTTACATAATATCAGCCACTTTTCTGTAGAACATAGGTTGCATTTTTTAGAGATGTTATTGTATGGTGCTGCTCTTTTTATAATTTTCCATGATATATTGTAGTCTATTTTTTTATCTTTAATTTCCAAATGTGTTTACTTAGTTCTGTTTGGTTTTTATATTTTTCATTTTTGAAGGACTGTGTTTATGGTTTGCATATCTAGTTTTAAAATGGTTTGCAGTAATCCCTATGTATGTTTCTTTGTCACTATCAGTTGTTACTGTGGCTTGGTATACAATATTATTGTAAAGGCATTTATTATTCAGAGGGCATTGGTCTTTTTTTTAGTGCAGTTACAAGATGTCCTTTCATTACCATTTTTGGCTGTGTTGCCTTTAGTTTTGTTAGATGAGTCAATTATGTTTTTGAGGTTGGACATACATGAATATGATAGCTTGATGGTGTTTTTATTGGATATTTTAGATAGTACATGTTCTTTTGGAAATGATGTTATAAGAATTTTAAAGAATTCTTTTCCTACATTAGTCTTTATTCGTCCATCATATGGGGGATTATACCATATGATCTTCCTTTCCTGTTTTTCTTATTACTGTTCATGTTATTATCTGGGTTGTATTGTAGTTTGTAGTCGTAGCCACTTTTTTCAGACATCAAAAGTAACCATCCACCTTCTATCCTAAAAACCATACCCAATGGCATAAACAAAAAGACTATCTAACTGTCATGCAACGAGAAAGCATTCAACAGTGCAGCAGTTGAATACCAAGAGGCACTGAAAAAAAGTGGCTACAACTACAAACTACAATACAACCCAGATAATAACATGAACAGTAATAAGAAAAACAGGGAAAAGGAAGATCATATGGTATAATCCCCATATGATGGAAGAATAAAGACTAATGTAGGAAAAGAATTCTTTAAAATTCTTATAACATCATTTCCAAAGGAACATGTACTATCTAAAATATTCAGTAAAAAAACACCATCAAGCTATCATATTCATGTATGCCCAACCTCAAAAACATAATTGACTCACCTAACAAAACTAAAGGCAACACAGCCAAAAAGGGTAATGAAAGGACATCTTGTAACTGCACTGAAAAAGACCAATGCCCTCTGAATAATAAATGCCTTTACAATAATATTGTATACCAAGCCACAGTAACAACTGATAGTGACAAAGAAACATACATAGGGATTACTGCAAAACATTTTAAAACTAGATATGCAAACCATAAACAGTCCTTCAAAAATGAAAAATATAAAAACCAAACAGAACTAAGTAAACACATTTGGAAACTTAAAGATAAAAAAATAGACTACAATATATCATGGAAAATAATAAAAAGAGCAGCACCATACAATAATATCTCAAAAAAAATGCAACCTATGTTCTACAGAAAAGTGGCTGATATTATGTAAACCTTATCTAGCAACTCTGAATTCAAAAGTTGAGATCATAAACAATTGCAGGCACAAATGGAAATTCTTGTCAACACACCATTCCTTAACACACACACCCTGAACGCACCCCCCAAAAAATCAAAATTGTAAAAAGATACAGGCCACGTGAAAACACATGCAGAACTCACGCTTACACACACACACACAATATATATAACACCGGTAGCGTGCCCAAAATGAACACCCTGAAGAGAGCAGAGAGCTTGAAACAAGTTTGTTGGTGGTTTTTCTAATCTCCTTTTTTAATCGTGTTTTTAAACTTATGTCGCTCCCTTCCCGGTTGAGCGTTTTTAGAGTTCTTGCTGGCTCTCTACTTTTACTTGTGTGATATATATATATATATATATATGTATGTATGTACGTACCTACGTGTTATGTACGTATGTCTGTATCCATCCATGTATCTATTTGTCTATCTATCTATCTATCTATTTATCCATCTATCTATCTATCTATAGTATAGTATAATGTATCTTTGCTGTTCAGATGAGAAAAAGTGTCTACACGTCTGGGTCCTATCCTCACATCCTTCTCCTCTCCAACACACACACACACACACACACACACACACACACACACACACACACACACACACACGCACTCACACACACACACACACACACACACACACACACACACACACGCACGCACGCACTCACACACACACACACACACACACACACACACACACACACACAGGCACGCGCGCGCGCGCGCGCGCGCGCGCGCGCGCGCGCACGCACACACACACACACACACACACACACACACACACACATATGTATGTAGGTAGGTAGGTAGGTAGGTAGGTATGCATGTGTGTAAACATGTATGTATGTATGTATGTAATGGTTTCAGTATTATTCTGTAGCTTTTGAACTGGGGTTCTAGCGAGTGGTCCAGGTGAGCATCTGCTTCATGTTTGTTTCCTACCCTCGCTCCTACCCCCCC
>JADBJO010004991.1:165000-167500 GCA_016801955.1 Conus betulinus
TCAAAATGTCCATTGTACTTTTTCTTCGCTCTGCTTGTAGTATCATCCATTGCTGCAGTGAAGTTGTGACGGGGTGGAAAAGGCCAGCCCTAAGTGTTTGCATGAATTAACAACTTCAACTTGATTACCATCTAAACCCATATTTTCTCGTGGTCGTAAAAACCCACCCTTCCTGAACTCTATCATCTTAGATTTATCCATATTGACAGTCAATCCTAGTCTGTGTGCAGATACTTGAAGATTGTTCAGCTGATTTTGTAGTCTGATCACTGTTGTTGATAGCAGTGTAAGATCGTCGCGAAAAGCAGCAGGAAAAAGATCAATGTCTGAAGAACTGAAAGACAAGCTATTCCCACCTTCAACAGTCAGTTCATTAGCTAATTCATTTATTAGTAACGAGAAGAGTATAGGAAGCATTATACACTTCTTCCTTTGGTCAAGAATAAGCAGCTGAGGAAAAGTAAATAATGTGTTTGTTTCCTCGTTCTTATTTTGTCTCTCTCTCTCTCTCTCTCTCTCTCTCTCTCTCTCTCTCTCTCTCTCTGTATTTCTTTTATGTTCTCTCGTTCGTTTCTCTATCTCTCTTTCTCTTTCTTTCTTTCTTTCTTCTTTCCCCCCCCCCCCCCCCCCCCCCCCCATCCGGCCTCTTTTCTTTACTCTCCTTGCCCCTTTCTCCCCCCCCCCCACCTCTTTCCTCTTTCACTCACTCTCTGTTCTCCCTGTCTATCCCTCCTCTTCCTCTCTCTTACTCCCGCTCACTCTCTCATTGTCTCTACTTCTTCTACCTCGTCCTCACTCCTATTTACCTCACCTATCCACTATTACATTCTTTCCGCATATTACATTTCCCTTTGCCCCTCGCTTCCCATGTATTTTAAGTTAGTAATAACGTTTTATGATATCATATTTTAATTTAAGTAAAGTGGTTCACTATACTAGATAGGAATGGGGTTTCACTACCTCTCCAATGGTTGGAATTTATATATGTGTGTATATATGTGTGTATATATATATATATATATATATATATATATATATATATATATATATACATATCCATGTGTGTGTGTGTGTGATGTAGACATAGATTTTTGTCTTTACTTTTGGAATTCTGATGGTGTTTCTTGTTTTTTTTTTCCGATAATACAGAATCCTGATGAAGCCTTGAAAAAGGCGCGAAAATTTGAAGAAGTAAAGAAGGGAAGACACTGAGTCGACGACTTCTTGATTATATATATATATATATATATATATATATATATATTATTGACATAACAGTCACATTCCTACTATAATTTATCAATGGTTTACTTTCTTCAGTTCCATTCTACGTTACTGTCTTTGTCTGTCTGTCTGTCTCTCTCTCTCTCTCTCTCTCTCTCTCTCTCTCTCTCTCTCTCTCTCTCACTCACTCTCTCCATCACATGACCATCTGCCAGCTTGTTCTTCCTGGCCATAACTAAAACAAGTGTATACAGAGGTCCCACGAGTCTTGTAGATGACTGTTCGTAGACTGAAAGGCTGTCAGAGACTGTGAAAGGGAGAGACCTTGATTGAAAACAAAACTCATCTTACAAGGGTTTGGAGCTGCAGGTGAAGCCAACAGAAGAAGGATGATGAAGACTGGAAAGACACAGCATTGTGCTTGTGGTCAGATTCCTGTATAGAACATATAGATAGATAGAGAGAGAGAGACAAACAGACAGAGAGAGAGAGAGAGAGAGAAGGAGAGAGAGAGAGAGAGAGCAATTTAGATAGAGTGCCCTGTGTGCGTGCTCTGCTGTGTGTGCGTGTGCGAATTTGTGTATGCTTGACTGTAGCTCTCTCTCTCTCTCTCTCTCTCTCTCTCTCTCTCTCTCTCTCTCTCTCTCTATATATATATATATATATATATATATATATATATATATATATATATATATTTGACGAATAAATTCCAAGGGTAAGTACCCAGCACCATTCCAGCAACTTACAGAGCAGCTTGGCGTTGCAAAGACTGCAAGAAATATTCAATTATAAAACAAAAACTTGGTCTTATGTCTTAGAGTGAAAAAATAGTGGGAAGATTAAGCATTCATATCTGCAGTGGCAGTTAAGTCTGCCCAACTAACAGTATGTGCTTGAGAGAGGGTGAGTGGGGAATAATAAATGCTTCTCAAATGAGTCTTCACCATGGACATCAGATAAGTCTCTCTTCGTTCTTTGTTTTGTACCGTCCTAAATGTTAAATGCGACCTACTTTTTGTCTACTTGAAGAAGACCCAAGAGGTCGAAATGCATCGTGTCTTGTCCTGTATTTTGTTTGTCAATGTCCTTGTGGCAACTAACCCCCACTCTTTCTAAATTTTTTTTTGTTCTCCACCATCAGTCGCTCCATTTTTGAAAATCTAGGCATAGGAATTAATTTTTGGGGGGTCCCATCTCACTGTGGTATAAAGTGGAATGAAATAGCAGACAGTCCTGCAAACAAAATACAGAAATGCTGAAAATCTATCAATCA
>JADBJO010004992.1:0-2500 GCA_016801955.1 Conus betulinus
CGTCACATAAATTATATTCAGAAGCTCTTTCAGAACGAGCTGGATAAATTAAATAGTTATATGCATTTGAAACGGCTTTCAATTCTCTCTGTTGAAAAGACACATTTGGTTCTCTTTTAACAATGGATATAACCCAAGTAACTTGCCTATATTCTTTCTGGGAGGACGGGAATTTTTTTATAAACTTGAAAGTAAAATTTTTTAGGCGTCCTACTTACACCAAAACTAAACTGGAAAAAAACATATAGACTCGATAGTACTAAAGCGGTTTAAAAGTTTGAATTTTCTAAAAATTGTCAGTCACTCTCCATGGGGGACAGGATCCCAAAGTTTTGTTGCATTTAGCAACCAGTGTACGTACGATCAAGATTGACTTACGGACAGGAGGTATTCTTTTCAGCTCCGCGATCGCATTTAAAGAAACTTCAAAGAATTGACAGTAAAGCTGTAAAGTTGTCCCTGGGTGTACCTGTGCACACTAAGTCCTCTGAAGTTTATAAGATAGCAGGCCTTTTGCCACTTGATGAAGAAGAAAGGAAAATAAGTTCTGTAAAATATGTAGTGAGACGGATTGCCGTGGACGACCTTGAAGAGTTAAATACACGATCCGACATTGATTTTTCGAAAAATGCACAGAAAAATTCAAATTTAGAGACGCTTCGTTCATATGTTTCAGACGTTTTAATTCATCAAAGATTTAACCCACACGAGGGGTAGCGCCTCGCGTACTGGTTCCGCCGGTACCCCCTTGGGAACTAACGGAAGTAAAAGTTAACATTTTTTTTTTCTGATGATCTAAATAAAGCGATGTCGCCGCATGTGTTAGCAGCATCTGTCAAAATTGACATGGAAGAAAAGTTTACTAACTATTTGAAAGTATACACTGACGGCTCAGTTCTTGATGATGGTAGTGCGGGATCTGGCTTTGTAATTCCAGATTACAAAGCTGAAAAATCATATTATTTAGGTAAGGGTCATTCCATATTTACAGCTGAACTTGTTGCTGTCCTGATGGCATTAAATTATTTAATTTCCTTGCCAGTCTCAATATTTAATATCCTGTTTTGTGTTGATTCACAGTCAGTATTAAAAAGTTTGCATTGTTTTGAAAAATACACAGAGAGGGAATTATTATTTGAGATTAAGTACATGTTGCACTGTCTTTACATGAAAGGTACTAATGTTGTATTTTTCGGGGGTCCCATCGCACACCTCCTTCATTTTTTAACGATCAAGCAGATAGAGCAGCAAAAAAAAGGGGAGCAAAGAATATATTAGGTAGTATTAAGGTTGACTGTCCTTTGTCACACAAGGAAATTAGTCATATCATCGAAAGGGATTCTGGGGTCAATACAGATCCTCATCAAAACCTCGTCAGCAAACTCTGTCAAACTTTGTGTCGATTAGCCGCGACCGGTTTCAAGCCTGGCTTTTAGACTTTTATGTAATTCCCTACGAACCAAGTATTGCCAGACTGTTAAGTGTGTATGTCGTGGGGATCTTTCAGTTCAACATGTGATTTTTGATTGTGAACTATCGAAACCCTTTTTGAATGGGTTATACCAAGTGCTGACACTGGGCATGTTAAATGTGTTTGACTTTTTAGATTCGTTGCCAGTTATTTCTCTTGTGTTAAATTAACGAGACACCTTTTGGAAAGTCCATTAAGGAACATTTTATAATCATAATCGTAAGTTAGATTACTTTAGTATTTTTCTCTAATTTTTCATAGTTACTGTCCTATAATTCATCTGTCCTTTATTTTGTTCTATGTAACCCACATCGTCCTCTTCTCTTCTTTTATGATAATAGTCTAAAATTGTAAAACACTATGTTATTTAGACGTCTGCAATCACCTATATGTGTGACGAGGACGTAAACAGAATTCCTTCCTTACTACACACACACACACACACACACACACAACACACACACACACACACACACACAACACACACACCACACACACACACAAACACACATACAACACACACACCACACACACACCTCACCCATGCTCGCACGCACGCAAGCAAGGAACTTCGCAAGCACACACCCTCACGCACACACACTCGCAGTGTGTGGTGTGTGTATGTGTGTGTGTGTGTGTGTGGTGTGTGTGTGTGTGTGTGTGGTCGTGTGTGTGTCCGTGAGTGTGGTCGTGTATGTGGGTGCGTGAGTGGTGTTTGTTTCGTGGAAGCCCTCTGACGTGCTTTCTCAAGCATTTGTCTGCATGTGTGTGCGTATCTGTCTGTACCAACGAACGCCGCGTGTGCGTGCGCGTGTGTGGTGGTGTATGGTGCGTGTGTCGTGCGTTTGAGAGAGGAAGAAGAAGCTCGAGAGAGAGAGAGAGAGAGAGAGAGAGAGAGGAGTGTGGTGTGTGTGTGTGTGTGTGTGGTGTGTGTGTGTGTGAGTGTTGTGTGGTGTTGAGGTGTGTGGTGTGTGTGTGTGTGTGTGGTGTGGTGTGTGTGTGTGTGTGGGCGCGCGCGTGCGATTTCTG
>JADBJO010004992.1:10000-37500 GCA_016801955.1 Conus betulinus
ATAGACACGGTCGTAAGTACACACACACACACACACACACACACACACACACACACACGCACGCACGCACGCACGCACGCACGCACGCATGAAACACGTATGCACGAACAATGCACACACGAAAGGACGCAAGCACGCACGCACAGACGCACATCAAAAACGCACGCGCGCGCGCACACACACACATACACACACACACACACACACACACACACACACACACACACACACGCGCAAACAGACAAGCACACATGTATCTGTTGGGTGCCTTCCCACTGTGGAATCGTTTCAAATGAATGGGCTGATCGAGCTGCAAGAAAAGGAGCAATCATGACGGTTCAGTTCCAGTTAAGATGCTGTTAGATTTACAAGAAGGTTACACATGTCTAGTTAACGCGTCATACAAAATGTTTGACAATAAACTTAAAAATCTAAAGTGTCACTACAGTCAGTACTGCATAAATGCTAAGAACAGAGGAAATATTAAACCTCTTTTAGTGTTCTTGTCCGGAACTTATTCGAGGTCTGTTTCCAGCCTGATGTATAGGTTTCGTTTAAATGTACTCCGCACAAAATACAGCAAAAATGTCCAGTGCATGGGCGGAAGAGAAATAACGATCAGTCATTTACTTGCTCATTGCTCCAGAGTCAAAGAACTAGTATCTCTGAGAGTGGGACGACAGTTTTTATCCGAGTCTTCCATTTCTCTTGAAAATGTTTTGAACAGTTATTCACTTCTCCGCATTTTTTCGGAGTGTTTTGATTAATTGTCCAGTTCGTATATTCCTGTGATTGACTCAGTTTTCATCATCCCAAACCCCCATTTTTGTGATAGAAATGTTTTTACACACACAGACACACACACACACACACACACGCACGCACGCACACACACACACACACACACACACACACACGCGCGCGCGCGTGCGCGCAGCGTATCTCTCTCTCTCTCCCTTTCTCTCACATACACATACACGCACGTACACAAATACGGACGCAAGAACGCACGCACACACAGGCATGTATGGCCGTGCATGCACGCACTCATACGCGTGCACGCGCGCGCGCACACACACACACACACACACACACACACACACACACGCGCGCGCGCGCGCGCGCGCGCGCGCGTACATATATTTCATATATGTAAATATATATATATTTATTTTTTTTTTTTATGACATGCAAATGCATGTGTTGGCCGTTGCTTTCTTAGTGTGTTAATTGCTAATTCGATGTTAAAGGGTTGCGTTGCGTTATTGTTTTTTTTTTTTTTTTTTTTTTTTTTTTTTTTTTTTTTTTTTTCATAGTTGGTAGATCCTCACTGATTTTCATATGTCCATAGCTTCGATCCTCATTGATTGGTAATTATGTAACATTTTTTTACCCATTTTCCTCACGCAATGATTACATCCTAAGCTCTCGTACACACCCATGCAAGTACCGACATACACACGTACGTTCATATCAAACTTAACATGCAGTCAACTCCTTCCCACTTTACCTACCCCCTCCTTTTTCCACCATCCTTTCCCATCGTCTAATATCACTAACAACAACAACACACACACACGAACTCAGTCACGCTCGCACGTCCCAATACACAGACACGCACAGACACATTCACCACTCACACACACATTCACCACTCACACACACATACTCGTAATCACGCACGCGCTCGCCAACACACGCACAAAAACAAGCATGCGCGCACGCACAGCTCACACACACACACACACACACACACACACACACACGCACACGCACGCACACTAACGAACACACGCAAGCACACATATACAGACACAGACACACACACGCGCGTGAGTGCGCGTGCGCAAAGTCACACACAAGCACACGCATGCACAAACGCTCCCACATATGCACACATGCGTGCGCGCGCACGTACGCACGCAGGCACATACGCATGGAAGCACACACACAGAGAAACACAGAAACACACACACATGCACACACGCACGTTTCCATAGAGGCAGGCACGCACGCGCGCGCGGACGCGCGCGCGCACACACACACACACACACACACACACACACACACACTAAAACACAGACATACACACACACACGCGGGCGCGCCCTCGCACGCACATAACTCTGTGGACACAAGTGCACACACACACACACACACGCGCGCACGCACGCACGCACACAGAAACAGACATACATGCACGCTTGCGTGCATGCACGCACGCACGCAAACACACACTTATACACGCGGGCGCGCCGTCGCGCGCACGTAACTCCGCCCACACACACACACACACACACACACACACACACACACACACACACAGAGATCCCTAACTAGGTAACTACACACACACACACACACACACACACACACACACACACACACACAACCGCACTTACGCAAGCACACACACACACACACACACACGCGCGTGCTTACACACACACACACACACACACACACACACACACACACACACACACACACACACGCACGCACGCACGCTCATACACGCACACATACATAAACACACACACACACATACACACACACCTGTGTAATTACACGCGCGCGCGCGCGCGCGCGCGCACACACCACACACACACAGATGCATGCACATACGCACTCAAGCACGCACGCACGCACACAGAAACACAAAGCAAGCGCCAGCTCGAGGACCACCGCAATAACGATTTCGAATACACAAACCAAGAGCGTTACACATATTCAACAAACATTTACCATAACTATTAAGTACATCATCTGCAGATTTTCTTACATAGCCATCAAAAACAGAAAGGGTGTTAAACTGACCACAAGGTACATTCTTGTCGTCAAATACATCTGGAGAAAGATTTGAAGGTCTGTTATTTAAGTCTCCAGAAACAATCACATGTGCATCATCAAACTGAGTCATACAATCAAAAAGACACTCTTCAAGTGCACTTATGCCATTTTCAATATCAAAATGAATGTAAAAAGGTGAACCAGCAGGTGGAACATAAGTATAAGCATAGATGACATCCGTTGATAAACCAAAAAGACTCTTGTCAATCAAAAGCAAAAGAACACACACTGTGTCTTGATCAATCTGTCTTATTTTCTTTTATATAAGACATGAATTAATTTCGGAAAAGACATAGTATGCCACCTGACATTCTTCCTTTTCTGGTAAATTTAATGGCAGGTTTAGAAAAGATAGTAAAACCTGGGAATGTAACATATTGAAGATCATCTACAAAAGTTTCAACTGACACAAATAGGACATAAAATCTCTCTCTCTCTCTCTCTCTCTCGCTCTCTCTCTCTCTCTTATTTTAGACAGAAGTCCATTTCCAACGTATGAATGAAAAACAAACCTCACATTTTCTAAAGACTTCACTAACTTCAATATCAACAGTATTACCATTCATGCATTCCTTTCCATTTTGAGATCTTAATCTTTGATTCATCTCTTGTTTCTTAGACAGTTTTCACTCACACCTTTCTCTTTAAGATCTTTTTTTCCTTTTGAATGCCCCCTCATTACATCCACCAATGTTTACATCCGTCGGCAAAGTATGTTTCAATTCCTGAAATGGTTTGTCGACAACCCTGTTTTCGTCAATGCAATCTGTTCGGTAATCTGACAAGTCTGTTTCACATCTGTACAAATATCATGACATTTAACATGAAAAACATTTGAATTTAGCAGATTATTTTCGAACTCTTTGTTATTTACAACCACCTCCCCCCTTCCGTGCCCCTTAAAAAACCCAGTGTTTTACACCACTGACCGATTCTTCGCTTACTGCGCGCGTGCCTTTGGCCTCCGTAAAAGCCGCGTGTTTCGCACGGTAGTCACGTCTCAATCTGGGCAAGCCACCCCCCTATTCAAGCGCCCTCAAGTTTTGCCCTTCATCAATCAAAAAAAACCTTTTCCCCTCTATGACAAGACGGTCAAAAATCATGGTGGCCCGCTTGTTTTTTTCACTTCTGGCGTTTTTCAGATATGGAGAGAGAGCCTTTCACCAACAAACACATCACTGCCCTTCAGTTTACTTTTAGCTTTAAGTAAAATCCTTTATCTTTGTAGAAGGTGCAGCGGACGATGATAGGCGTGTTATGCTTAGCGTTTCGGTGATGAACTCGATCAAACTGGAGGTCACCGGTCAGATCGAGTTTGTTTGCGATCACACTGCTGATAAGTTCTTTACAGTTTGTCTGGGTCTCATTCTCTTTGCGAGGGAGTCCATAGAAGATCAGATTATTCCTCTTTAAGCGCCCTTCCAGATCGTCGGCCTTTCGTTCTGTGTCCAGCATCCGCCTCTTCAGCTCGTCATTTTCCCGTCGTAGGTCATCCACTTCAATCTTCAAGGACTACACCTCTTCCTGAAGTGCACAGTGAGCTTCCCGGATGTCCTTCACGTCGTCTTTTATGTCACTTAGATCTTCCTTCATGTTCTTTATGTCTTCGTTCATGTTGTCAAATTTGGAATTCAAAATCTGAAGCATACACATATCAAGTTCTGCATGGTGAGTTCAGGAGCAGGTTGGAAAGGCGGAGCAGAGCTGGTTGTGGTCTCTCCTGTCTTCTCCGTGCTGGCACTCCGTGTATCCCTGGTCAAAGAAGTTTTTGGCGATAAGTGTCCTTTCGTGGCCCTGGGTTCTGTTCAACGTCGCCACATTGAAGTAGAAAATTGCCTCAGAACAAATACGTGAGGAGGCAACCTACTATAACACCGCTCGCCGCCGACCTGAGATTCAATGTCCTGTGCAACATGGAGGCATATTTTCTGGCCCTTTTCAACATTAGTTAATAATGACTGGTTGAAAACATCCACATTTGACGCGGAAATCCAGCTGCGAGGAAGGCATCGTCAATCATAAAGCTGTCGACAAAATCCAGGAATCGAACACTTTCAGATTCCACTGTAATTACTGAAATTGTTCGGAGCTCATTAACCATGCGTACGTATCTTCTGAACTCAATTCATGCACTCCCAGAGAGAGAGAGAGAGAGAGAGAGAGAGAGAGAGAGAGAGAGAGAGAGAGAGAGGAATACCCACAACATTTCAAGTTCAGCACAAAATGTATATATACCCACAAATGGTATATAATAAGAGAGAGGGAGGGAGAAAGCGGAGAGAGAGAGGAAAATGGTCAAAAAATAGAGAGGGTGAAATAAATAACTCGCAACACTTCAAGTTCCTACAAACATATATATACCCAAACCAATGTCATACATAACATCATTTGAATTATGCCCAACAGTATAGCTCACATGAAACATAATTTTCATCCCCCCCCCCCCCCCCCCCCCCCCCCCCCCCCCACCTCAAAAAACAAAACAAAACAAAAAACAACAACAACAACAAACAGAGAGAGAGAGAGAGAGAGAGAGAGAGAGAGAGAGAGAGAGAGAGAGAGAGAGAACAGAATAGAACAGAGCAGAACAGAACAGAACAGAATTTTATTCAAAAAGGCCAAAGCCCCATTTGAAGGGGTGTGAACAATAACAATGAATATATGATACAAATATGATGACAATGTCATCCCATTATAAGCATGAGAACTAGGTCAAATGCAAGACTGAAAACCAATTTCCAACTTACAAAGGAAAACAATGGAAATTCAATAAAGAAAATCATTGCATTCGCACATTTATAGACTCAATTAACAAATTCACATTCATACAACAACAAATTTGATAATTCAAGACACAGCTATTTCCCTTTTCTTAAAGGCTTTGTAAAGATATACAGCAAAATTTTTTAACGAGTTCTGTCTTTCGTGATGCTAAAAGTAATATTAATCTGAAATCACTAGGATTATTTATAATATTTTGGATGTATTAAACTGTGTCTTAAATCATCGAAAGCAGGGCAACAAAAACAAAGTGAATTTCATCTTCTGTGGCAGATCTACACAATGGGCATTTCATGACACGTTTGCTATCCCCTGTTATATCTTGAACTGTGCACTGATAAATTAGAAATCGCAAATCTAAATCTTGTTAGTGTGTATCGTATAAATCTGTTCAAATCCAAAAGTAAGTATGTCTCTAGATCATGAGACATCTTGAATTTTCTATAGTTTTAAATCTGTCACTGTCATCCATATGACAATTCCAGCTCTGCCCCCTGCAATCGTTTAATCTTTGTTTGAACTCTCTTATAAAAGAATTTATGCATCCTACACCTTGATTTTCCCATACATAACAGAAGCTATAACTATTCAAAACATCCCGAATTTTCGAAGCCCAATTGACTTTCCTCTATTTGACAATTTAATAACATTTTATATGCTTTGGATGGCAGTCTATGCTCCTCCATTTGGGTTAATTTCACCCAGTTTCTAATATAGGAAACACTAGAATTAATAAACAGGGGGAATCGATTTGGTTTAAACAAATCTTATTTGTTCAACAACCATTTTGCAGCAATATTCATCAAATCATGGAGCGCGACAAGCATAGGCTTATAAAACGTACTCTTACAAAGAAAAGATATATGCGAGTGGCTGCGTCAGAAGGTTATCAAAATGGAATTGGAAAGGAGGAAAATCAACAGACACGAGCAAAAACAAAACAACAACAAGGACAAGCGGACAAGCAAACAAAAAAACGTTTAACACACACAAGAGTACACTCAAACTACAGCACAATAATAAAATAACCCACCATGCCTGAACCGCACCATGCCATTTCAATTAATAGTATTCCATAGCAGGTAGAACACCGGGAAGGTAAATGTGGTAAGCCGAATAAATTTAGTTAAGTGCAAATCTGTAAGAAAGTTTAACAAAATTTCCAACCATAGTAAATATCTCTGTATTTGTGTCCACATCCAGGTCAACGTTACCAGTCAATAATGTTGAGATGTCGATTTTACTGTGTCATGTAAAGTTTCTGTTGTCAGAGTACGGGCCTGTTGATGGAGTGGACAATTAATTAAGAAATGGGCTGCATCCTCAACTGCCGTGCCACAGTCACGGGAAGGGTTGTTTCTAAGATGTCATTTGAAAAGATCGTTGTTTAAGTCACTCATTTCTAATCTCAACTTACAAAATTATTTCTGACGTCCTATCGGATAAGTAGTAACATCCTAGGCACGATACTATCGGTACTGCTGAGGAAACGCTTGAGAAAACTAAGAGAATTAGAGATACTTTAATATTGTCAGGGAGGTCATTCCAAAGAGCAGTAGATGAAGGAAAGAAGGAAGATTTGTATATATCTAATCTACACTTTGGCATCTGCCTCTCCAGGGGGCGCCTGAGGTGATAAGGGTTGACAGAGGATATAAGATGGGGAAGTCGATTAGACAGGTAAACAGGAACAATACCGTTGACAATTTTGTAGTACAGAATAATTTTATGACGTTGTCGTCTCTCTTTTAATGATGTAAAACCGGATTCCTTGTATAATTTTAGGTGGTTAGTCCCTTGGACAGAGCCGACTATAGTTCTAATCGCATCCAGATGCACATTTTCTAAATCTTCAGCCTGTTTGTTTGTACAATTTATCCCACACGACATCTGAAAAATCGAAATGGGGCAAAATAAATGACTTATACATTATTTCTAGTGATTTCCGACTAAGACGGTATTCAAATGAACGGAGGCAGGCACAAGAACACGACATTTTGACAACATGGATTTGATGTGGCGATCCCATTTACAATTATTTTGAATGATAACTCCTAGGTGTTTGTGGAATTCTGTATCATGTAATGTCACGTTATTAAACCTCAGAGGTTCAATTTGTGGCTTTGCATGGTTAGAAATTGTCAATAATTCAGTTTTAGACTGGTTAAATATTATTTTCCATTTGAGAGCCCAAGTATTGATTTTTCAAGATCTGAGTTTAAGATTTCTGTTCTAAGATGAGTATTTTCAAGACCTAAATATATACTGGTATCATCAGCAAATAACTTTACCACAGATCCAATATCGTGAACAATATCATTTATATCAATAAGGAATAACATTGGTCCAAGAATAGAACCTTGGGGGATGCCTGCCGATATCGGGAGGTACGGTTATTTACTTCCCTTTAAAACTACTGCCTGCCTGTGTACGATTTGTTAAATAGTCAGCAAACCAATCAAGCAACTGTCTTCTAACACCCAAGGCAGAAAGTTTATATAGTAATCCATGGTGCCATACCTTATCAAAGGCCTTAGATACATCCAAAAAGAAAATCACTTGTGCAGTTGTTTTTGAGTCAAGAAATTTGCAAAAATCATCATATATACACAAAAGTTGAAAAACAGTTGAGTCTTTTAGAATGAACCCCGACTGGGCATCTGATAAAAGATTATTGCCTAAAAGATGTTTAAACACATGTTGCTGAACACATTTTTCTAAGATTTTACCGATACAGCTCAATAATGAAATAGGACGGTAGTTGTCGCATTTATGTTTGTCTTCTTTTTTAAATATGGGGGTTACATAAGCCAGTTTCTATATTAAAGGAAATTTGCCTTCTGTGAATGAGCGATTAAACAGGTATGCTAATGGTTTCATAAATGACGTCCGCAGCAGCAATTAAAATTCTATTGTGTACCAAGTCTGTTCCGACAGCTTTTCTACTATCAAGACCTTTCAGAATTTCTAGAACAACATCTTTAGTAATAACTAACTGACTAATCAAACCGCAATATTCATTTATCCTAGGTATATCTTCATCATCGTTGTCGACCGAACACTGCGCGGCAAAGTATTTATTAAGGGCAGTAGCCTTATCTTTTGGAGTGTAATAGATCACATCGTTATCTTTCGATGGGAGGGATTTCGTCCTGAGGCATGCCTTTGTTACGAATGAATGTTTGAACTAATTTCCACCAATCCTTGGTTCCAAAGCAATTTGGAGAGGAGATTCTGTTGTCTAATTCTAAAACATATTCTGCCTTCCTCAGTCTAATAAAATGTGTAAGCTCATTTCGAGTACGACGAAAGAAAGCCCAAGCCCAGTCAGAATTTAATGATTTAGCCAATTTATGGATACTACTTTTTTTTTCTTTTGATAATTTTTTAAATTTCAGTCGTAATCCATGGCGCATCACGTTCATCAATTGTAACCTCTTTGACTGGCATACATAGTTTTGCAACATACACAAGCAGATCAGAAAACTTCTCGGCAGCATCATCAATAGATTCCAAGGTTAAAATGGAATCCCGTCAGTATTAGATAATTCTGCAATTAGTTTCTGAGCATTTAGCTTAGCATAATTAAACACTGTACGTTTGTAGGAGGTGTTAAATCTGCGGGTTTTTCAAGACAACATACGGAGCACAATGATCGCTACAGACTGGTGACAGTACGTCTGAACCTTGAATGAGGTCTGGACATGGTGTAAGTATTTAAATCAATTGTGGTGGACGAATTTTCAGTAATACGAGTTGGTTTATTAACTATCTGAAATAAATTATTCGTTGACATAAATATTTTGGAGATGCGGTGGTGGTTGAACTGTACAATCTGCATTGAAATCACCAAGAATAATGAATTTGTTAGGAGTATTTCCAGCTAACTGTACTGCCTGATCAATTAAGTCCCAGCAAGCTACATTAGCAGAGGGTGGTCTGTAGAATGTTCCTATCAGCAATGTGTTTTTGTCCTAGTTTAGTCTCAATCAACACAGCCTCCAGAAATGGCACACACTCAGGTCGGGTCGAGGTTTGCAAACTAAATGATCTTTTATGTACACAGCAACATCTCCGTGTGGATCGCCTACTCTGTCTCTCCTGACTGGGGGTTGGAAACCGGGAATTAGTATGTCGTCATTAGAAATATTGTCTGAGAGCCATGTTTCAGACATAACTTAACTCACACTGTATTAGAGGAATTTTTTTGCTTAATTAAGCTATGTACATTCAAGTGGATGATGGATGGTCCATTTGAAATATCATCAGTCGGACCTGGGTTTGGGTGGACGTCACCTGCAAGTTGCAGCAACATCTGAATTGCAAATCTGACAAGAAAAATGATAAAGCAGGTTAGTAGTACCCACGCTGAGAGGAAGCATGTTCAAATCATGACTATTGGAGAGTGATGAATCAAGAGATGAGAGCTTACACGGCATCGTATTGACCAGCGGTCCATTCAACATCATAAAAAGAACAGTGAGAGGGTCAGTGCTGATGATCCATATATCACCAAGAGAAGAAATGGATCAACGTCAGTCACTGTGAAAAAGGACAACTTGGACATAGACAATTTTAGGGCCCTGGTATAGAACATCCCGACTCTGGCTCTGAACTGAGTTAGGCAACAAGTCATGTCACAGCACGGAGTAAAAATTCAAACAGAACAGAGAACAGAGCCGGAACATGTTTCCTGGTTATCAATGGCATGGCGTTTGGCTCAAACACGCTGAGCGATTTATAAACAATTATCCCCCAAACAAAGAATGACAAAAGGTACAAAAAGTAATAACAACCATACGATCCAAGTCCATGGCCGTGAGAGGCCTGGGAAGATGAAAATGTATTTGACAGAAATCTATTTGTGGATGTTGCTAAAGGACAGCCGTTAACTGATCAAAACTGGTAACAATGGACATAGAAAGTGTTGAGAAAAAAAACAAAATTCTAACATATGTTTTGCACTAGAAAAAAGTCAGACACAAAAAGTTAGGAATTATAGTTGTTATTGTGGTTTACAAACCAGGAAAAAAATAGCAGTCAATACAAGAGATACGACACTGCCGTCAAATTTGATTGGGCAATAGAAAAACAACTCCATCATGAATGCAAGATATAAACTGAGCACACACACACACACACGCACACACACGCGCGTGCGCGCGCGCGTGCGCGCGCACGCACACACACACACACGCACACACATATACACGTACACACACAAACACACACAAGCACTCACAAATGCACATACACAAATACAAAAAACACACACACAAATACGAGCACGCGCCACGCGCATGCACACACATATTATAAACACACACAAACACATGCATGCACGCGCTCGTGCACGCACGTAGCAATCAACACTTGAGAGAATCAAATGTCACAGATCTCATTTCACTAGGCCGCATATGTGCGGAGGGCCATGAAACAGGCAAACCACACACTGCACGAATATTCAGATGGTGGTTAGTGAACTTCCCTCTTGGATTAAGTGCACGAAATGCACCAGAATGATGCCAGCAAATGTTTTTATCGCCACCTGGGGCCCCAGCACCACCCCCGCGCACAAACGCAAAAGAATGTACGCACAGCCATACGATTCAGGACAGAGAGACACACAGACATGTATAGTGTGTGCGCGCGCGTGCGTGCGCGCGCACACACACACACACTCGCACACATATACCACACATCACACACACATGTATATATATCTATATATATATATACATACACACACATATATACACACATATATGCATACACACACATATATATACATACATATACGCAGACACACGCATACATACACACACACACACACACACACACACATATATATATATATATATATATACATATACATACATATATATATACACATATACATACACACACACACACACACACACATATATATATATATATATACATACATACATACATGTAGATATATACATATATATATATATATATATATATATATATATATATATATATATACACACACACATATACACATACATATACATACATACATATATATACACACATACACATACATATATACACACACACACATATATATATATATATATATATATATATACCTACAGACATATACATACATACACATATACATACATATCGGGGAATCGATTTAATTCACCATATACAAGATCATTCGGTGTTTTGATACCTACCCCTAAACACTTCTTTAACACAAACAAATGAACACTTTCTATCACTGATGAAGCATCTTCTAAACCCCAAATCTCAGCACCATATAGAAGCATAGATTGAATCTGTGAATCGAAAAGCTTCAAGAATAATTTCACAGAGTTGTTATTCAACCAATTCAACTTACTAATAATGCGAATAGCAGCTCGTTTCCCTTTGTTCGCTAAATCTTGGCATACAGGCTTAAAACTCAGTCTTGTGAAAAACAAGACATAGGTATCGATATGAATTCACTACATTCATCGTAACATTGCCGTAAAACCATCTCTCTGTGCTCGCTAGGTATCCGCCTTTTCTAAAAACCATAATGCTAGATTTTTCTAAATTAACTTTAAGTTGCAACTGGCATGCAGCTTTATGAAGATTATTTAGTTGCGTCTGCAACCCAACCACAGTTTCTGACAATAGTATAATGTCATCAGCAAACAAAAGAATAAACAATTCAATCATATCCATATTGAGACTAACACCATGTCTACCATTATTCATAATTTCAAGCGCAAGTTCATTAATAAATAAACAAAACAGAAGAGGACTACAAATATCGCCCTGTTTCACACCGTTCATACAATTGATATAACCTGTGTACTGTGTACCACAACGAACTCGAGCTTTAACAACCTCATACATACTTCTAATACATCTGTAAATTTTTACAGGTCTTTAATTCCATTCTTTAACAAAATAGGCCACAGTAATTTTCTTGAAATTGTGTCGAACGCTTTCTCAAAATCAATGAAAGCTACATATAGTTTTCTATTACATGAAAATTATTTTTAAATGACTGCTAAAAATGTAAATATGTGATCTGTTGTAGAATAATATTTTGTTTAAACCCAGCTTGGAATATTGTTCTGCTCAACCCATTCCTGTAATCTTGAATTAACTATAGAGCTGTATATTTTGCTACTTATGTCTGAAAGAGAAATTCCTCTTTAATTATTTGGATTCTTAATGTTGCCTTTTTTTTAAACAATGGAACAATAAGATTCTTTCTATAAATCAGGATATTGACCTGTGTCAAACAGAACATTGAAATATTTTACAAAGAAATCAATTACATCATCTCCTGAATTTTTAATAGCTTTCCAATTATATACCATCCGGTCCAGCTGCTTTCTTACTTTTCAATTTTCTCACTGAGAGTATGACTTCTTCTTTAGAAATAGGCCGATTCAGAAAGTTGACATCATCATAATCATCATTCTCATGCGCATCATTTTCATTTCCTTGATCATCGTTATCATTAATTGAAATATTTTCTGAAACATCAGAAGCACCTGTACAGATATATTTGTTGCCATCAGTCTCATATTTTTCTAGAACCCTTTTAAAATGTTGAAACTATTCCTTTACTGTGATCTTATTTGGCTGAAACTTATTCTTATTAGAAACTCTACCCATATTTTGCCAAAAGTCTTTCTGGTCATTTACAGACGTAAAGCGTTCAAGTACAATTCTATTGTATTCTTTTCTCTTTCGCTGTAACAGCTTTTTTTATATTCTCTGCTTTTTTTGCAAAAAGCTGTCCTAGCCTCTTTTTTTCGGGTGAATTCTTCTTTGGTGGCAACTTTGTATCTGGCAACTTTGTATTTTTTCTGGATGATTTCCTATATGTTCTGAAAAGTTTTCTAACATTGCGCTTAGAAGTTTTACATTCATCATCATAACACTTTTCTGACCTTTTCTGATATGTATAAATTTTCTTTTCCATACATACTGCATGCTCTCTTATGCATTCATTAAATAAATAATGCCTGATTAATGTCAGTACCCATCAATATGCTGGCTTTATTAAGTTTTTCTTTTGTATTTCTTAAATGCATGCTATTATGAAACTGTTCAGCAAAGTCATCATTCCAAACTTTCTTTTTAATAAATAAAGGTATATCACGCCAATCATTGTCATTGCGTAACACATCATTCTTCGCCTAAAAATAAAATTCCAATGGTTGATGATCAGAATTAATTATATCAGAAACATGCAAACGGCAAGAATTTCAAATAATATCAAACAGATCTTCAGAAACAAAGAAATAATCATTCACGCTACTCCCTGTTTCCATTATGTATGTGTAATGACCTTCAAGGTCACCATTACATACTCCATTCATGATAAACAATCTAGAAGCAATACATAATTCAAAATCATTCTTCCATTTATAAGCATTTAATTCTGAGTCTTTAGAATATCTTATGAGATCTGTTTTTGTCATTCTTATCCATTAAACTGAACCTATCAAACTGATCATTGCTGAAAGGGAAAAAAATGTTGGCTGTTCTGCCATTCAAATCCCCACACAAAAGGATATCAACGTTGTCATACAATAATATCTTATCTGTTATATTTATAACCTTTTCAAGACAAACAATGCCGTTTTCAATTTCAACTGTTGTATAATATGGGGAATTTACTGGAGGCACGTAAGTACACACATAGAGAACGTTATTTTCAAAACCAAATAAAGTTTATTTAATAAGAAACACATAATATTGTCATGTTCACATGTAAGTTTAGATACATAAGCCATCAACTCAGTTTTAATTAAGCATACCACTCCACCTGATCTCCTCCCGCGTCTTGTCAGCTTAATCACGGAATTACAAAAGACAGAATGGTAGGGGAACAAATGGGAATCTATTTTCTCCATGAACGTTTCAACAAGACAAATGAAATCAAAATTGAAAACATACGATAAAAACTTTTGATCACTCAGTTTAGCTAGAAGACCATCTACGTTCCAATGAAGGACAAGAGAACAAGTGTACTTTTTTTTTTAACCTATGTTTCACGAACATTTTGTTCACTTTCATACTTGCTATCATTCGTACTCTCATTCAGACTTTCGTCCATCGGAATGTCTCTGCTGGTTATATTTTCTCTTCTCTTTTCCCTATTGCGTTGTTCCCTGTCATTTTCACGTGCTTCGTTACGGCTGGTGTCACAAATCATTCCAACACGTGAAGAACAAGCATGCATTTCACAGTTCTCCGATACACACCTACAACCTGTTCTCAGTAAACATGACACACGGCCACCAGCATGTGCGTTTCCGCATTCTATCTTCGGAACCGGTGTTTGGTCAACATTATATACCTTTGTATCCTCAACCAGGGAAATTTGACTTTTAGGATTGTGGAACTTTAACTTTGTTTGCAGGGGCCGGCCAAACCTTTATCTCACTTCCTTTAACTGATCACCCCCATCGAGAACAAATTTCTTGCCCTCGATGAGGAGATGATCGTAGTTCATAGTGGCCCCTTTGTTGTCTCTGACCACACTTAAAAAAGTGTGGTCCTAGTTTCCTTCTGATGTCACGGACTCTCTGAGTGAAATCATCACCAATAAACACTGAAGTATTCTTAAGGTTCTTTTTGGCCCTGAAAATTTCTTCTTTGTCTTTGTAAAAGGTGCATCTGCCAATAACAGGCGAATTAGGCTTATTGTTAATGCGATGTATTCTGTCAAACTCTACGGTCTTTGGTAGTTTCAGTTCATCCGTCAACAGGTTATGCACAATATTCACACAGTCCTGTTTGGTTTCTCCTTCCCTCCTTGGCAGTCCATAAAAAATTAAATTATTCCTTTTTTGATCGCCCTTCAAGATCATCAACTTTTTCTTCCAAACGCTCGATTCTATCTTTCATCATGCTGTTCTCTGCTTTCAGATTGTCATTTTGAACACGAAACTCACTGATCGTCTCTTTCATGTCATGCATGTCCCTTTTTAGTCCGTCGACTGAGTCCTTCACTCCTTTTACATCGTCAGACATGTCAACCTTCGTGGTTAAGCATGATAACATTGTAAAAATGTCTTTTAGCATCGGGTGATCGGCCGTGATCTCACCAGGTTTACTTGAAGCATGGTCAGGATCAGGAGTCACAGAAGAGGCCGTACTTGCACGGCGAACAGAGCCATCACGAGCCAGGCCGGACTGCTTCGTGGATCTGGAACTGGACGACTTCGGCCCGGGGTTCGTCTCCACGTCGCCGCATCGGAGAATAAGATCGCTGAAGAAAAAGGCGGTAAGGACCAAGCCTACCATGACACCAGTAACACGGGTGTGTACTTTTAATACACGCATCGACATGGACAGCTTGAACCTGGCTCTTTTTGCCATAAAACTGATGAAGACGGCGACGAACCCGCCACACCGGACTCTAAAATCGAGAGATGCTGATGGCATCTTGGTACTGTCACCGACTTGAAAGGCTGTATGACTGAAAACCGAGAAATTAACAGAAAACGTTAATTAATTGCGGAGCTGAAGAAAACGTGTCTTCTCCTCTTGGATGACGACAGTTCACCAGAGAGAGAGAGAGAGAGAGAGAAGAGAGAGAGAAATCTAGGATTATATTTCTATGTGTGCTCTTGTGTGGGGGTGGGGGGGGGGGGGTGGGGTGGGTGGTTCGAGTTTCTTACATTGCGGAGTGGATTATGAGTACATGGCTATCATTGTGAACTGTCACAAAGGTGTGGAGTTTTTTCCCGTAACTCAACTAAAACTTAAGAATCCACTCCTTAAGCTCATTCATTTTATCTAAAGCAAAAATCTCGAAAACTTCACAACAACGGTAATTTGCCTATTTGCACATGATTTTCAAACTCTCTTTTAGCCATCAAACACACAAAAAAATACCAGTGACCCTAATTAACCTTTGTATGTAAATTTTTTAGCCAATCAAATTGCTCGACATGACAAGTATATTGCTTTAACTCAAGGAACCAATAAATGTAGGTTTTACAAACGAGTACTTGCGCTTGCCCAGTCCTGTGTTTATGGCGGGCGGCCTGCACTCATTGTAAGTCATGCATATGACTTTATTCTTTCGCCCTTGTTTTTTAAATTGCAACTTACATGAAAATTTTATGCGAATTTAAAAGAATAAGAATCGATTACAGATCGAAAGTAATGGCAAAAAGGAAAGCATGTGTTTCAGTAGGATTTATTTCAGTCGACTGAATAAGAACTCTCAAACATGGCTGTGTTGCCCACTGGTGTTCTTCTTCTTCTTCCTTTCCACGACCAACATCATTTTGCTGATGATTTTGTCGTCGTATTCGGGGAGATTGCCGAAGATTTGCGTTGTTCTTAGGATTTGGGTTTAAAAAAAAAAAAAAAAAAAAAAAAAAAAAAAGGGGGGGGGGGGGATTTTAGGGAATAGTGGTCAGGAGGAGGGTAAGGGGGAGGGGGAGTGTTTGGGTGGCGGGGAAGGGGGGGGGGGGGATGGTTGTTTCAGGTTCTACAGATGGGAGGCCAGCCTGGACTTGAAACAGTCCAGTGACTCAGCTGTCACAACCTCTGAGGCAACTTATTCCATTCTGGTATGGTTCTCGGAAAGAACGTCATCTGCCTGTACCGCGTCGTGCATGTGGGAATGTTGTAGCTCAGGTCGTTGTTGATCCTAGAGCTCAGCCTGCTATCAGATGGTTTGGGCAGGTACATGGAGTTAATGGAGATGAGTCCGTGATGGAATTTATAAAACATCTCCAAAGGGGCTTTTTTACGACGCTGTTGTAGGGAAGGCCAATTAAGAGAGTCAGGATGGAGTCGACGCATGATGTTTGGCGGTGGCGATTTGACACCCATCTTGCTGCTCTTCGTTGGATCTTCTCGAGGGCCTCAATCTCGTTTGCAGTGTAGGGATCCCAAACGGTGGCTGCGTACTCAAGAAGCGGGCGAACAAGGACTTTATACGCAGTTTCCCTTTGTTTTCTTGTTGCCGATCTTGAGGTTGCGCCGTACAAAGCCTAGGGTCTTGCTCGCTTTCTTCATGATGGAATCAATGTGAGATTCCCACTGCATGTTGTCCTGGATGTTGACACCAAGGTATTTAGTGGTGTTGACATTTTCGATATTCTGTCCATGTAGCTCATACACAGGGGCAGTCTTGTTCCGCTTCCGAGAAACTCTCAGCGTTGAGCACTTCTGTGGATGGAACTCCATAGACCACTTTTCCTCCCAGATGGTAGGGGGAGTGTAGGTCTTCTTGCAGCACTCGCTCATCTTTTTTATTCATGATGGTCTTGCCGCGCATGGTATCATCGGCAAATAGGCGGACTTTCGACTTGATGCCATCTGGAAGGTCGTTTATATACAGAAGAAAAAGACTCGGCCCTAGGACTGAGCCCTGAGGGACACGGATTCTACAGGCAGAAAGTCAGATCTTGTTCCCTCCACCACCACAGCCTGCTGTCTGTCCGCAAGAAAGTCCTTGATCCAGGCGTTGGTGTGTGGCCTACGATGCCATAACGACGTAGTTTGTGGACCAGTAGGGTATGGCTAACTTTGTCGAAGGCCTTTGAGAAGTCAAGGACGATAGTGTCCTCCTGGTTTCCCTTTTCGATCTCTCTGGTCGCTTCGTCCACATACCCTAGGAGTTGGGTCTCACATGACCGTCCGCATCGAAAGCCGTGCTGCTCTGGACAGAGAATCTCATTGTTCTCAAAATGGGACATGATGTGGCTGGTGATGATGTGTTCCATCAGCTTGCAGGCTATGCAGGTGAGGGAGATGGGAGGGTAGTTGGCTGCGTTATATCTTTCTCCCTTCTTGAAGACGGGTGTAATGTTGGCATGTTTCCAGTCCTGTGGCAAGGTACCGGAAGAATATGAGATACGGTAGAGCAGGTGAGGGCTGGAGTGATCTCCTCTGCAACCATCTTCAAAAGTCTGGGGGTAATGCCATCTGGGCCGCACGCTTTATTTGGGTCAAGGTTGAGTAGGAGTTTCTTTACGCCGTCTTCCGTAATGTTGATGTCGTCGCATGCTGGGTAGTCTGGAAGTTTTGGTCCAGGGGGGGGCACCGCTGTTCAAACTCTTCAGCTGTGATGGAGTCTTTGGGCTGAATATAGAGTGGAACTGGGTGTTCAGGATCTGTGCTTGCTCCTTGGGGTCAGAGACAAGTTTCCCAGCTTCTTTAAGAGGGAGAGACGCCATTCCTTCTGTCCTTCTCGCTTTAATGAAGCTCCAGAACTTCTTCATGGGGGTGGTCTGGCATTCTCCTTCATCAGAGATCAGGCCTTCTACGTGTCTCCAATAGGCACGACGTAGGTTTTGGATAAGACGCTTGAGTGCCTTGAATTCCTGTCGGAGGGACTCATCTCCATTTTTCTTCATGCGCTTGTGGATCCTGTCTCGTCTACGTATGAGTTTCTTAGTCTCATAGTCGACCCAGGGGAGGCTTCGTTTGGGTCTGGTTAGCTTATGGGGGACATGATCTGAGAGGCTTGGCTCAGGCCAATACGGATTTCAGACCATACTTCCTCAACATTGCTCTTCTCGTCAAATTTGATCATGATGTGATCGCTCCTTCTCTGTGCTGCCTCTTTAAGTGGCTCCTTACATTCCTCAGTGTAGATGGGAATGAGTCGCTGGGGTTGGCATTTCTTTGGGGGATGGATCTGCAGTTCCATGTACACTGTGTCATGGTCAGCAATACCAGGGAGTGTTTCAGTTCGTGGGACAAGGTTGGGGTGGTTTGTGAGGAACAAGTCCAGGGTATTATTTCCTCTTGTTGGCTCCATTACCATCTGCTCCCAGCCTACATCAGTTATGGCGTCCATAAACTGTCGGTGGATATCTGGTTTGGGGCATCCCTTCTTCAGCGTCTTGGTGGGCCAGTGCCAGCCTGGTAGGTTAAAGTCACCACCACGGCAACGATGATGGCATTCCTGTACGAGTGGGAAGCAAGGTGGGCAGATTTCTCAAACGCATTCATGCTCTCAGTATACTCTGTGGGGGGGTGGTAGAAGCAGCAGACTAGCAATGTGCGCCATCCCTTCATCTTGATCTTCACCCAAAGGTTTTCGTAACCCGCGGAGAGTTCAGGCATCTCATGGGAGGTCAGGTCTTCTGAGACAAGGATGAAGACACCACCCCCATTTTCTTTATCCCATTCACCTGGTCGTCTGTCTCTGCGATAAATGGTGAAGCCCCTGGGGAAGATTTCTGCATTGGACTGGGACTGGGACAGCCATGATTCTGTGCCGACAATGATGTCTGGTCTTGTGGCTTGGACAAGATTGCTGAATTCGGCTACCTTACCAACATAGAGTTACAGTTCACATTCAGGAAGCGGAGGGGTCGTCTGCTGTGTTTGTCTTGCTTACTTGCTCTGGAGGGTGTGGAAGTATGGAGTGGTTTGAAGGGGCTATTCATGTTGGAGCAATTGAATGAGTCAGATGTTTCACTAAGAGTGATGGTACCTACACCATGTAAGTCAAAGGCAATGGTACTGTAATTGGCATTGGCGCAAACAACGCAGTGTCAAGTGACATCGTTTCTTCTGCCAAGGAGGTCGTAGGATCCACTACCGATATGCTGGCATTCTGCATGGAACCACTGTCCACGAGACTCACACTCAACACCTAGTTGGTCCCAGGTAACAGTTCGGTCACAAGCACCCACACGGGTAGCGCGAGTCCGTGTCTTCATTTGAGGGGTCGTGGGGCTGCAGGCCATTTGGTGGAACTTGCCCACGGTTTGAAGTGAAAGACATAACAAGGAGGGTGAATACAATGTATTTAGAGAGTTTTCGTGAGGTCAACATAGAGGTATGTTAGCCCGTGGGGAATACTGGAATCAAAGTTTTCAGAACAGTGCTGTGAGCACGAGGTCCGCCATATTTGATTACGTTCTGAACAGGATTGTGGATATAGCCGGTCTGATGATTTTCTTCGATAGTCAGGTAAGGAGATGATAAAAGTGCTTACCTTACTGCAGCACGGGTCAAGGGAAAGGGTCTCTGGTCAAAATTATAGTTTTGAATTGGAAAAAAAAAAAAAAGATTAAATTTTACTACAAACAGAAGAGCTCACGGAAAAATAACCTGTATCCTCGCGCATGCGCAATCTCCCCTCACAGTGCTCTGTGTTAACCCTCACAGTGCTCTGTAGGGGCCTATATCATTTAAACTTTAAAGAAATGTAGTTAAAATCTTGGACGGTAAACTCATCACACACCACACTTGAGAATTTGGCTTCTGCATACATATTATTTGCACTAGATATGCAAACCTATACATTTTTAGAAACTAGAGATGTTGTAGAATCTAGTGAAATAACTGAAAATACTGTAGGTGGTACCTACTTGGAGACTGACCTCAAAATATAAGCAGAGAAATTTCTGAAAAAGTTATTTGAAAAGTAAGTCAAATGTTAGAAGAGACACCTTCAGAGTTTCTGCTGTTCATACAGTATGTTGCCTCTGTTTTAGGGTTACCAGCCTAATCACAATGCATTTTTGAGGGTGGAACTTTAATTGCCAATTGGTTGACCACTTCTGGAGCAGGTTGAGATCCTCTTGGAGAGTTTGCTGTGCATCACTGATGTTGTTTCGGGCGAAGATTTTTGTATCATCAGCAAAAAGCTCAATGACTCTGGACGTGTTGGGGCAAATCGTTGATGTACAACAGAAAAAGAACAGGTTCCCAACACACTGTCCTGTGGGATGCCACTGGTCACATCTGCTTGGTCTGACTTTGTTCCGTTTATATTGACGCACTGCACTCTGTTGGTCAGGAAATCTTGGATCCATTGAAGGACTTTACCCTTTATTCAACTTTTGCTATCAATCAGCGATATGGGACGATGTCAAATGCCTCCATAAAATCCATGTATACAGTGCTGCTTACCACCAGTTTACAACTACTTAAAAAACAACAACAACAACAATAAAAAAAACAACCAGCCAAACAAACAAACAAACAAAAACTTTAAGGCATGTGCTTTTATCATGTAAATTTGCATGAAAGTAGTACTAGTAGCATAGGGGTAGGCAATGAAACCAAGGCTGTGAAGCCTACACAAGTCCCATCTTTTCATCACTTATCAGGTCTGGTTGCACACCCATACATGTATACTTAACCAAAGCTCTATTTTTTTTATTTCATTTATGTTGTGCATAAAATTTTAACTCGACTAATGCCAATACTAAACTTGATGTTAGGTGGTACTGGTAGCTCATTCCAATTCTTGATAAACTGTTTAATAAAGAAAATTTACCTTAATAAAGTATCCTTAATGTTGCCTGCCACCCCCACCCATCCCCACCAGATTGTTCAGCCAGTCACAGCACTGGCAGCACACAGGAAGCAGTCAGTGTCAAGTTGGTAAGAGGCAACCCACTAGAAGAGGCACTGCACTCCTGCCAGGTCACTAGTTCAGTTGTGCCTGTTCTGATCTAACATACACAGCACACCACCTACTAAGCCCCCTACTAATGAAAATAATGGCTTAGCCGCAGAGCAAGCTTGAGTGACGTCGTCCTAAGGGCGCAACCATGTCCATCCAGCGACAGGCCTCGTGAACTTGCTGTCACCAGTAACTACAGCATGAATTCAACAAAGGCACAGCTGAGGAGAAGAAACAAAATAAACCAAGGTCACTGTGACAGCAGGGCCTAGAGGGTCACAGCACCTGAGATTTTTTTTTAAAAATATCGCTGATCACTAATACCAGTGAGGATGGGGTGATATAGATGATGTTAGGGAGTTCCATTTTAAGTCTGTGTTGCACTGTGCGCTTACTTTCATTATATATCCTAGTGTTATCTGGGCCCCATAAATACAGACACCTGCAGTGTTGGTCAAGAAATTTTAGCAACACCTTCAGAAACGTATCCAACTGAATCTACAGGCTCTGGGTTCAAAATACGTATAAGAGGCTTGAGTTTCTTGCGCTGTCATTTGATTCAAAAGACAACATGGTCTTATGCAGGGCGGGCACAAAAAATTCTGTGGTTAAATATCAAATAATGATAGCCTACTATTGATTATGAGGCAAATGCAAATGCATCATGTCAGATCCACTCTGCTATCACACAGGTGTAGTTTTGACAATAGGTGCAATGCAGTCAAATTCATTTCTTGGTAATGGAAGTCTTTTTAAAATGTAAAGTTCAGCTTACAGATCCAGTGTCATGGACTCGGACTTGGAGGATGTGTGCAGTGACAGAGAGAATTCTGGTATGTATACATGTTATTTATGTCAGATGTATGAAATGTGAAAGAGCAGTTTTGCAATGTCACCAAAGTGAGCCCAAAACCGCCATATCACATTATAAGGCTTATGATTTCTGTTATACCTCAACATGTCAGAATAATTTCTGTTTTGTGACACTTTCAAGAAAATGAATGGTCTCCGCACTTACAAACTGATCACATTGATTTTCTGATAACATGTGTAAAGACATGTACAACAGTAAATGTTGTTTCTCCACATCTTTACTTTTAATTCTCATATATTGACATCAAGGCAGCCTTATCTCCTTTGGGAGAAATTCATTGCAAATGTAACCTTATAGAAATTCAGAACACACCATTTTAGCTGCGAATAATTAAAATACTCTAATTAAGCACACAATCCATCATAGTAATTCATTGAACTTTTTTCCCATACAGACTGAATGTGAAGAAAGAATGTTTATTCAGATATATTTTGCAAGTATACATGGTTCTTGAATTATGAAATTAAATACTTCCTACAATATAAAAATCCAGACTAATGTGTTCTTCAGGAACCCACTATAGTCCAAGTGACAGTGACACCTCAGACTCTGAATCAGAGTCCTGTTCTGAGACTTTACTTCCAAGTTATGCTGTACTTCAACCAGTCCAAAACATTTGGGAGACGTCGGCTGGTCATATGCAGGAACAACTGCAGAGTGCAGGCCTGTTGTGTCAAGTACAGATAAGAAAAGGTGAGGAAATGTTTTATGGGTTTGCTAACTGAATATTGACAGTATAATGCAGAGTTTCAACACATTGGCCCTCATTTTTTTTTTTCAAAATGGCGTACGTCTGCACGTCTTGATAGGCCTGTCGGGCGCACGCTGATTTCAGTTATGTTGCTACCTCTAAACCACCTTTGGTTTTGCATGCAATATAGGAGGCAGCAGCTGTTCCGCATTGAACAAAACACGTTTATGTTTGTTCCAGGAAATGTTATTTTTGTAAATGCAGAATAAGTTGATTGCACCAGCTCTGATGTGGCCTATGGCGGTTGTGTGGCTATAACTATAAGCCACATGATTGATCATTGTGATCGGGGGTGGTGGGGGGCCTTTGTGGCAAGTTGGTAGTGCTCTTGACTTGCGACCCAAGGGTCACACAGTTGAAATCCTGGCTGGGCAGCTTCGGTGCAAGGGGATTTTTCCCTTGGACTTACTTTGGTTCAGTGATGATTCTAGGGTGTGGGATTCCCACATTTTTGTCATATGGGTGCATAAAATTTGAACAGTGCGCCACAGGTCCCACACAAAATTCAGAACGGGCATGTTTTTGAAAATTGAATGCGGCATGGCAACTGCCATGTGCAGCCTTGAAGTCGCCTCAATCGCAAAGCCGAGCGTCTTTTCTGCCGATGTTTCTGATTGGTTGATAGCCATAGCATCGCCCAATCACAGAAATATTATGTCGACTTTTGACATCGTTGTTCACAGTTACGATGGAAGTGAATTTAGATGGGACGATTTTTATTGGACCGTTTTATCCCAAACATCGCAGGTTGATGGTGTTGACATCGAAGTTCGATTCGCACCAGTGTAATTTTCGCAAGAACAGACAAAGATGTACAAGTGTCTCATAATAACTATCATGCAGAAATAAATTTGTTTTCGCGAAAAATACAGGCCAATATCGATGAAGCTGATGTGGTATACACACACACACACACACACACACACACACACACACACACACACACACACACACATGCAATCAGGCACATATATGCATAGATTCTGTTTAACCTTTTTTCAGAAAAAAAAAGGCAGATGCACATGCATGCATATAATTGAATATGTGCTTAAATATACACACCCCCACAAACATGTACATAAATGTGTATGCATTTACACTGACATACATACATGCACACATACATACATATATACATATACACATTCGTACATAGCCTACATACAAAAATGGTCATCAGTATCAGTTTCAATCAAATTCTTTATGAGGTGCAGTTGTTGGATGGATGAAAGGGCTGCTGATATTTGCCAGTGTATTGAAAAGCATGGTCTGAAAACTGAACACACCTTAAATGAGGGCAAAAGACAGCCACGTGCAAAAACATTGCCACATGGTTATCGTAAGTAAAGAATACAAAGAAACGTGTTCTGTGAATGTAAGCATGTTTGTGTTTGTGTGTGTGTGTGTATGTGTGTGTGTGCCAATATACAAAAGAAAAGGTAGTAAATTGGACTGTAACAATATATAGGGGTATAACACTTCTGAGTTGTGTTGGAAAACTGTTCACAACAATTTTGAATAACCGTTTGACAGATTTTATTGAGAATAACAAAACACTTTCGGAAAATCAAGCTGGCTTTAGACGAAATCATTCCACAACAGATCATATATTTGTTTAAAAAAGTTTAATTGATATTTTCAATATAGTCGTAAGAAGCAATCGTTTTTTTGTTTTTGTTGATTTCACAAAAGCGTTCGAATCAGTTAGGAGGCAAGATTTTGCAAGTAATCACGAATATGTATCAGCAAATAAAATCTTGTATATTATGAATGGGAGTCAGTCTGAATATTTTGGCAGTTTTAGAGTGTTCGTCAAGGTGAAAATCTTTCACCTTTGCTATTTTCATTGTATTTGAATGATCTTGAACTTAATGTCACAGATCGTAACTGTGCTTTCTTGAATATTGATTTAAATATCCCTGACTCAGATTTATTAAGTTACATTAGTTTACTTTTACGCTGATGATATTGTTGTTATTGCAGATTCTTTTTGTGGTTTACAGCATGCTCTTGATGTATTAAGCGAGTACTGTACCGCATGGAAGCTTAATGTTAATGTAGCAAAAACAAAGGGTGTAGTCTTTAATGGACGCAATAATCCTAGAAAAAAAAAACTAAAGTTCAAAAACCAGTCCATAGAATAGTACACACTTTCAAATATTTAGGTATAATCTTTAGCAGAACAGGATTTTTTTTTTTTATAAATGTAAAAAGTATTTGTATGACCAAGCGCAATGTGCAATGTTTTCTTTGCTAAAGATGGCAAGATTTCAAATTTGCCTATAAACATTGTACTGGACTTATACCAGTCAATGGTTCTGCCTGTACTTTTATATGGCTGTGAAATTTGGGGATATAGTGATTTAAAGCTAATGGAAAGTTTTCAGCTTAAAATTTTTTAAGCATCTTTTTCATTTAAATCGTTTCTACTAAAACAGAACTAATATATGGAGAACTAGGAATGTATCCTGTTTCAGTTCAAGTATATGCACGAATGATAAAATTTCTGGTCATCCTTACTTTCACCACAAACGAACAAATATTCATCTAGATTGTATCAAGTATTATATGATTTATATAGAAATCAGGGTTTTACATCTAGCTGGTTGATGTGTATACGGAACATCCTTATCGAAACAGGATTCGACTTTGTGTGGGAGACACAAAAGTTTTCGTCTGTTCATAGTATCTGTAGAAATGTTCGTAATTCATTAGAAGATGTTTACATACGTGCTTGGAACGATGCTTTAGAATCTAGTAATAAGTGTTTATTTTACAGGAATTTTAAAACAGAGTTTTGCCGTGAAAAATATATTGAAATGTTGCCTGATGTGTTTATATATACCCACTAATTCGGTTCCGCTGTGGTAATCATAAACTCATGATCGAAACTGGCAGACGATTTGGAATACCTCATGATGAACGATTTTGTCGGGACTGCGACCAGAATGACCTTGGCGACGAATTTCATTTTGTAATGAAATGCACCAAATATGATGATATTAGAAATAAGTTTATACCAAAACAATTTACATGTATAAAGTCCGTATTTAACTATTGTCGTTTGCTCTGTGGTAATAAAAAAAGTGTTACTAAACTTAGCGAAGTTTTTAAAACTTAGTAAAGTTGTGTAACATTATATCCAGTGTGTTAATTATCGGGAAAATTTTTTGATGTTTGATGTGTTTCGTTATTTGTTCATTTTGTTTCAAGTCCTCCATGCCCGAAAAGGGTTCACAGGATTAAATCTTTGAATCTTTGTGTGTGAGAACATACAGCTGTTCAAGTTGTGCTATTTATGTATTTGTGTGTCACATGTGTTGGTCTGTTCTAAATTTATATGATTTTGTATGTCATGTTACTTTAATTTGTCTTTTCCAAGAGTTGGTGAGGTTGAAGTTGGTGTCATTCATTGCTTGCCAACAGATTGCAAAAAAGAAGAAATATTGGGATTGAATATTACCCTGTCTTCAGCCTTTCTTTTCTGACATGTCTGCTCAAAAATGGCTTTAAAAAAGGAAATAATCTTGTGCTCCTTTCAATTTTATTTCCTATGCATCTGACCACACAACCATTCCACTATAACAGTGCAGCATGAATTTTTTTCCTTTGTTCTCTGTTTTGGAGACAGCTGCTATAGTTAACTCTGACACCTCCTGAGCCCAACAGTTTTTCAAGAAAAAAGCTGTCTCTACTCTCCACACCCACAAATCCCCCCACTTGCTTTCTTCTCTTTCCCATAACCTCCCCTTCTCCTCCCCCCCCTATTAACCAGCAAGTAGCAACCCTTATTTTTCTTCCCCTCAGACTGGTGGCATGCTGATACTCTTCACAGGCCTGCTAATTATTTCCACCATTAT
>JADBJO010004992.1:45000-72500 GCA_016801955.1 Conus betulinus
CGTAGTCCTCATCTTCGTCTTCGTCTTCATCTTCGTCGTCATCTCCAACTTTAGTCGTCACCAATAGTCGGCTGCATTTTATTAGAAGAAATTGTTTTATTGACACATGCCTCTTTTGCAATCTTTTTTATTGATGTATTTTATGTCACCGTATTGATGTAATTGTGAGATGTTCGGCTGTATATAACTTAGGTGTGCGTGAGGTGACATATAGTCAGTCTAGTCAGTTAGGGGAGAATACAGGAGGAAAGAATCATTAGTGTCCGTCAGTCGTCTCTCTTGTTCTTCCCCTTTTCTAGAATCCCTGCACGTCATACGTCATCCACCTGAGTCCCAGTGGTTGAGGAACTCGAACTCACTCATAGGGAGCCGGGCCTGGTCCCTATAGCCCATTCTTGCGCGGTGGTGGCACTGCCCTGGTGTTGCAGTGTCATTCACTGTTGCGTAGACACTCTAGCACTCAGTGCCCGGCCTCGCCTCCCTGATGCGACGCCAGACTTGAGTATTTCTATTAGTGGCAGGGAAGCCGTACCCTGAAGGTTTTGGGGTATTCGTGCACTATGTGAAGGGGAGTCGATCGCAGTGGTTGTGGGTTGTTTCCCTTGGCTGTGGTGCTGGCAAGGTTGTTCATTTGTTTGCTTTCCCCTAGTTTTAGTGATGTATGCGTAAATAAAAGTGACTGGAAGTGTTACTTCTTGTTTTGTGTGTTTCGTCCGGGGAAAATAGTTATGAGGGATAAGGGTGGTGGACGTCCGGCTTAGCGACTGTGACACACCCATGTCTTCCCACACTCCCACTGTTCCAGGACTTAAAGGGGTTCTCACCCATTTTTACAAATCTCTTTTGACCTAATACACGGTTTTTGGTATGTGGTCGTATTGCGAAATCAGCCCCGAATCAGCCGCTTGTGCCCACATCTTGCAGTGAGAGCAGCATTTCCTGCAGATTTGGAAAGCGAGAAGCTAAAGCAGGAACGAGAGCCCTCGATTTCGATTAAAGAAAAAAAAAAAAAAAAAGGGGGGTGGTGGGGGGTGGGGTGGTGGTGGTCCCGATTGATGACGTTGAAAAATCAAGTTGCTCTTCCTGTTCGGCTGAACTGAGATGGGGCGAATGTGTACTGTCTGGTTGCGGATTTTCATCAGGAAATAAGCAACAGTAAGCGTTCATGCTTTCCAGGTGCTACCAGCCAGTTTAGGCGATTGTGGATAAATTTTGTCACCACAACAAGAAAAGATTTTGTTCATCGGGACAGTTATCATGGCATTTGCGGTCGTCACTTCGAAGAGCACAGTTTCAAGACCAACACACCTGGAAGGTAAAGGTGGAAGCTGGAATCTGGGCCCAAAGACAGCTGAAAGAGGATGCTGTGCTAACTATTATAACAGAAAAATGTATTAAAACACTCTCTGTTCATCGCCAGCTCCAGTGCAAGCCTCAAACGCAACAGTGACAGGGATTCTGTCAGGAGCGAGAGAGCCAAACTCAGAGACGTAAAGAAGGTAGGTTTGTGGAATGGGTGGTTGATCTTTTTGTGTTTCATTTCATTCTCAGTGCATGGTTGGTTGTAAAGATATAGTTGTTGGGTTTTTTGTACAGTGTTGGCATCAAACTGAAACATACATTGTTAATTCCAGTCACACATGCAGAGTCATAGTGGCAGTCAGTCACACTGCCTGCTGCCACTGAAACTGTTGCATGTTTGTGACTGATTCCCCCGCTGTTGCTGTTTCCAACAAAACTGAAGTTATGATTCTTATTGACAAGAAAGTGTCCATGTCCACAAATAACAACTTGTTGGACTCCAGTCAATAATAGTTTGGGTTTTTATTTTCCAGGACATTGCTGAACATCAGGCACCCCTGCAAGTTCAAGTTTCCGCCCAACAACCATATGCTTTAGTAAGTGAATTATTTATCAGTATTTGGATACAGGATGCTGACTTAGTGTGCATTTTAAGATATATGCAAGTGTGGTGTGCCTGTATGCTATAAACTGCCCTGATGAGTAAGAGAATAATGAGCTTAGATCTGCAGCTTAGATCTGATGTACGGCACATCACGCATCAGTTTTTAAAATAACAGCCAGAATCTTTGACTGCAATATATTGTAAAAGACCCCTTAGATTCTAATTGTCATTGTGGGACTTCAGAATTTAAGTGGAGAGAGTGAGATTGAAAATGAGGAATGTAAAAAAAAAAAAAAAAAAAGGGGGGGGGGGGGGGGGGGGGGGGGCTGACAGTGAACAACTATGAAAAGATTTCTACAGCAGGGAAGAGAATTAGTGTGATGATGCAGTAGCTGACAAACTCTTGTTTAAAGGAAAAGGCATTATCTGATAGATCTAAACAACTGAAGGAAAATGAGGTTTATCACAATCATTTTAAAGATATTTACATACTACGGTAATGTGTGTGTGTGTGTGTGTGTGTGTGTGTGTGTGTGTGTGTGTGTGTGTGTGTAAACAGATGTATGTATGTGCATGTGTATATCATGTACTATCTGTGTCGTGCGTATGTGTGTGTGCATGTACATAATACTCGTAGCCATTATCGCCTCGAGGTGTTGGCATTTATACATCACTTGCAGAATCCCCGACTCTCGTCTCTTTCCATACTGTGCTCGGCAATCTCCGTGGCGAGTCACGATTTGGCTACTTGCACGACCCGAAACATGGATAGAAATGAGTTCCAGAAGAAAAGTAACACGTACATCGAAACATGCTCGATCATACTTTTGAACAACCCAAACATGCTATTTATGGGTGAGGACCCCTTTAAGTTGGACATCTCAATGCCTATCATTTATTTAATAAGGTCCATGAAATCTCCTCACTTTTAAAACAGTCAACCCATCCTGTACAAATGTTTGGTGTCAGTGAAACAAGATTAAACACTCGCATCACAGACAATCTTATCAGCATCCCTGACTACAAAACAGAATGAAGCGACTGTGATTAACCCCCAACATAATGGCCACGGTGAATACATTCATCCATCAGTTACCAATATTACCCGATTCCGAAACTGATCTTGAAACCAATACCGTTGAATGTGTGCATCTGGATCGAAATAAAAAAAAAAAAAAAAAACAACCCACACACACACACACACACACCTCCAAATCACCCCAGTTAATATTCGGAAATTTATGTAGAAACCCATCTTCCACATACGAATGGTATGACTGTTTGTACAAATGATGGATAGGATCTGTCACTAAAATTCAAGTATTCTGTTGTTAGGAGACTTTGATATTCATATGTTAAAATAACAACCAGCATGGACAAATGCACGTTCACTTAATGCACTCCATCAATGAGTACAAACCCGAATGAGAATGACTGGAACAACTGCGACTCTTATTGATCATATATACACAAACAACAAATCTGCAATATTAGATATTTCAGTGGTTCATCCTGGTATTAGTGATCATTGTTCAGTCTTCTGCACATGGTCCTTCAGGCTCCCAAACCAACCACCCAAAGGTCACATGACCATCCAATACAGCTCTTGCAAAAGTTCGATAAAACAACATACCTCTATGACTTAGGCATTTCCCCATTTCATTTAACTTATGATTACACTGATGTCAATGATGCACTGTCATTCTGGTACCAAACATACCTCACCATCAGAAATAAACGCACCGTCACATCAAAAAAGAGTGAAGCATCCCCAGATGAGCCCATGCTGCTAGAAAATGATTTTACGTGACCAACTCAAGGCAGCAAATTTGTTCGACGAATACAAAGAGCAGAGAAACTTTGTTTCAAATGAAGTTGAAAAAGCCAAAAGAGAATACTTCTGTCAAATAATTACGGATGCAAAAACCACAGCGCCCATCTAGAGGGCAATAAACACAATTGTACGCAAACAGCGTACAGATTCGCAAATTCAACTACAAGCATCACTTTGGACAAATTTAATGGACACTTTCTGTCATTATCGGGTATCCTTACTCAAGCTTCACAGACTATAGGGATATCTAATAAATATACATGTCCAACTTCCCAAATATAATTTTGCAAACAAAGACTCGGATCTAGTAACTCACTCAAGATTCTCCCTCTTGGTGTACATGAAGTAGGAGTGCATATAGCACAGTTAAAGAATGAAAAATCCATGGGCCCTGATAACATACCTGCATTTCTTCACAAACTCGCTCCACCTTACATTGTTGAGTCTCTTACATACATATATAATTTATTGATTGACACTAAAGTCTTCCCTCAAGCATTTAAAAAATGCCAAAGTGGAAACCCCCCCCCCCCCCCCCCCCCCCCCCCCCCCCCCCCCCCCCCCCCCCCCCCCCCCCCCCCCCCCCCCCCCCCCCCCCCCCCCCCCCCCCCCCCCCCCCCCCCCCCCCCCCCCCCCCCCCCCCCCCCCTTCTAAAATCAACTGATTCGCCGGAGCCAAATAATTTCAGACCTATATCCTTTCTATTAATTCTGTTCAACCCTTGAAAGACACATACATGCACAAATATCTCCTTCATGGAGGAAAACAGACTATTTTACCCACTTCAATCTGGATTCTGATGTAATCACTCCTGCCACACGGCATTGTCACGAATGTGTGACTCATGGCTTTCAAATATTAACCAATCACAAACAACAGGGGTTGTCTTTCTTGACTTCAGAAAGGCATTTGATCTAGTTGATCATTCCATTCTTTTAAAGAAACTATCTACTTGAACGATTCCTCGACAGTCTCATTATTCCAGTCATACTTTGAACGACAGGACTCAGTATATGGTGCTTAATGGCAAAACCTCCGCTTCAGCAAAACCTCCGCTTCAGACTTTTTTGAGACATGGAGTCCCACAAGGCTCAGTACTAGGCTCCCTACTATTCTGCATCTTCATTAGTGATTTATGATTGCCCATATCAGATCTAGAAAAAAAAAAAGAAAGTCATGACAGATTTATTTTCTGACTCCAAACAAATAGTAGTGGTCCATAGACCATAGGTCCCACTAAAACACCAAACCAAAGAATAGATTTCAAATCTATGCCCACTCTCCCCTCTCAACCCCCCCCCCCCCCCCCCCCCCCCCCCCCCCCCCCCTATTAGAACGTGTGCGCGTCGCACGGCTTCGACTATCTGCTACAAGAAAAATTGCGTCACGGTAAATGCGTGACGCCTTTCTTTCTTATGGCCTACCTCCTTCCCCCCTCTCAACCCTCCCTCCCCATGCTGTGGATACTACGCAGCGTGGGATGTGCGTTCTAACAATAGCCCGTCTCCCCCACAACCACCCCCCCACGCTCTCCACCCGCGACCCAAAGGCATGTGCCACCTCTCCACCCCCCCCCCCCCCCCCCCCCCCCCCCCTCCACCTGAGCCACGTGCGGCCTTAATTGACACAAAGGCAATCACGATCCCCGTTCTCGCAGACACCTACACGTGCTCGTGGACACCTATACGGGACGCATAAATTAACTGGGGCTCTCGCGGACACCTATGCGGATGCATAAATTAACGGGTGCCGATTAGGTTCAAACAATTTCCGAGGCGATTGGTGACAAGACTAAATCCCTCCCCCTCTCACCCCTGATGGGTGAATGACAGGTTGTCAAAATTTGATTCGGCAAGTGAGAATTCATATACCAGGACACCCAGGGTCGCAACTTCACTGACCCCTCAGGACTGCCTGTAGTCAAGACAGAGGAAGACAAAGGGACAGAGAAGGCCTAGTAAACTCTTGGTAACTCTTTGATCTCAAGTCATTCACTGTTCATTCCCAGGAAAAGTGAGTTGGAACTCTGTTTACATTTTTGAATCTATGTATTGATTTTTTGTATGCTGTGTGTGTTAACATCGTAACTTTGTACAAATGCTTAGCAACATTTATCAAACTGATGAATGATTATTCTGTGTAGTAGTTTGCTTGCCATCATATGGCAAAAGCTCTCTCCCAGTGGTTATGATTCTTTGATACAATCTGACCACTGTTCTTTGTGTGCACCCTGGCTTTTGCCAGTATGCAACTCTGTCTGTTAAGATAATAATTCAATGATTAAATTTTGATCAGGAAAACAGTATGCCTGTGCTAGGTAAAAACTGCTACTCTGATTTATAAATACTGGTGATTATTGGAATGATTTGTAGTGTATGACTTTAAGTCTACACCACATGTGTACTTGGACTAAGTATAGCCCAAGTCAGTGTGATTTAATTCATATGAAACAAGGAAGAGTTGTTTTTAACTAAAAAACTGTAACATTGTATTACTGTCTCCTACCCTTTTGTAAGCTTAACTTAGCCTTTAAACAAAAGTGGAGATTAATAGTTATAGCAGAAACTCTACCATAGAGAAAACTTTGCTGGCTGAGTCTCACACCTCTGAAAGAAAGAGAAAAAAAAGGGTAAATGTGTGCACTCGACAAACCAGCCATCAGATTCTCATCTACAGATCAAGTTCTCTTTATTGCAGAACTGGGATCCTGGTCACACTACACATTGCAGTTGAACCATAAGCTGGGACTTTGCCAGAAACCGGGGGGAATGCCAGACACCATGGATCACTGTAAAAACCGGGGCGACACCAGATAAACAAATCTACACCAGTGGGGCAGTCACCAGCCACAGGAGAGATCAACTATTCTCTCCGAAGCAAAGCTAAGTTTGCTTACCACCTGGACTCAAACCCATCAGACCCTTACCCTCACTTTATGATGAAACAGTGAGAACCTGTCTATGAGTACCACTCTGGCTACAACACTGGGTGTTAGCAAGCGGAGTGGATGTATGTATAATAACATATACATTCAGTGTAACTTAGACAGAACCCCTGTATGCCAACTTAAGCTTGCTGCACAGAGTGCAAGCAAGTAAAGTAGGAGTGAGAAAGGCCCCTCATTGTGGTAGTCCAATGAGAACTGAAACACAGTCTATGGAAGTGGACATGCCATTTCTTATCTATGTGTAAGTATAAAAGTTGATGTGTGAAAGTGCACTTAACTTGTGTCAGTTCCCTGTTGTTCAATCGAATGTTGAATGTTTGAACTTCTCTCTTCAATTCTGTATCTCGGAGCTGTAAGTACTTTTTATTAGAGAGTACAAGCCTAAGGAAAATTATCTCAGAGCCAGTCTTCATTAATTTAACAATACCCGGAACAAATAAAAATTTCTTGATGACTAGTACTGGAAAGTTGCTCCTTCCACCACTAGTAAGAGAGAGGGTGTAGGTGAAAAGTTAAGATAATGCTCATCGAGAAATTATTCCAAGTCCTTCCCCTAGATAACGATAGATAAAGATTTGAAATGGCAATCTCATCTCAATAATGTATGCACGGTAGTCTCAAAAACGGTTATCTCAATTAAAGCGTTACGTCAACAGTACTGTGCTTAAAGTTTTCTTCAATGCACACATAATGTCACGTATCAATTATGCTTCAGTAATGTGGGACGGGAGTAGTGATGTCCATGAAAAAAGGTTGAATTCTCTCCATAGACTCATCCAGCCATACAATGGATGAAAAACTAAAAGCGTTGGACATGCTTCCTGTATGTAAGCAATTGGAATTCAACAAGGCACCATTTAACCTTTACAATGGATGAAAAACTAAAAGCGTTTGACATACTTCCTGTATGTAAGCAATTGGAATTCAACAAGGCATCATTTAACCTTTACAATCTTAACAGATACAATGCCGTGTCATATCAATACCCATTTTACAAGATTGACAAGCTTTTATGGCTCGAAGAAATTCCTTCTCTCCTACCCCTGCATTGATCAAACAAAACAACCCTAGCTTACTCTCGACATATATCTGGAACTCACTTCCACCGAGTCTACAAAATACATTTGCGAGAAAACATTTTATGTCTCAATAATTTGACTATTCGATTGAAATCATTAGCGTCCATTCGCAAAGTCTTTCATAAAGCATACTTTGAATACACCGTCTAAACAAACAACCTACTCCATTAAATTGCTCATCCCCACTCCCACTCTGTCTACCATCCCTCTTCTCCTCCCCCTACCTACCATTCTCTCCTCCCCTACCTCCTCCAACCTCTCTCTCTCTCTCTCTCTCTCTCTCTCTGTCGTTTTGTTTGTTTGTAGGTTTATTCCTTTGTTTCCTTCTGTTTCACTACCGACCTCGTCATTATTACGTTTACAAATAGTCTGCATTTCATCACAGAATTAGATTACAGTGTTGCTATGTGAATTGTCAGTATGAACGATATGTGTTGAAATAATGTGTGCATTGACAAGGACAGATTGTAAGACTAGGCTTTGGCCTAAAATCTTCATCTTTGCATATAACAGATCAATCAATCAATCAATCAATCTCTCTCTCTCTCTCTCTCTCTCTCTCTCTCTCTCTCTCTCTCTCACACACACACACACACATACACACACACGCGTGCGCGCGCGCGCGTGCGCGCACACACACACACACACACACACACACACACACACACACACACACACACGGGGGATTCAAGATGGCGGACATAGGCAAAGCCTAAGCTTAGGTCCTGCTGTAATTAGACAAATCTACGTGAAACATGACAAGAACCACTAGGTCCAGAAGTCTGGGAGGATGCCAAAAGAACCAACCTCCCAAAGAAAAACCCAGTACCAACAAGAACCATGCAGAAAAGCTGTGTCTGCGAAAACAAGTTTTGGAGCGAGCTGCACGACAAGCTAACGGCTCCCAGACGGTCAGCGATGGAGAAAGTCAGACTGATGACCCACCCTGTGATGCAGTAAGTGATATCAGACAGTTAAAAGCATGATTCAGAATCTATGTGATAAAGTTGCTTCACTGGAAAAAAAACTGTAAACGAACAAAAGCATGTCATCGCTGATCTCAGTAAAGCCCAGTAAGTAGGTCTACAGACCTGAATGGTGGACAAAAAGCCATCTCCACGAACTATCGTAGGCCTACTTACGCTGATGCAGCAAGGTCAGTTCCACCACCCCCAAGTCCCAAATCACCAACAACAACAGATTCGGGGCTGGTGGAACCTAAACATGGCAGAAAAGAAGCAAACGAAACAAAAGAAAATAAAAGAACATCTGTTAAGAACGTAACTAGTAATGACGTCAAAGCAGTACAACGTAAAAACAAAGAAAAGAAAGCGGAAGGAACACAGGACATTCCTCTGGTTGTGCTTCTGCATGACTCAGTGTTGAAAGGAATAGATGGAGAGAGACTGGGGGTTTGTCTTACGGTTTTGAAACGATATCAAAGAAAACTTACAATGTCAAAGACCTGGAACCGACAATTAATGCAACTCTAACCACCCTGCAAAGACCAGTGGATGCTATTGTCGTTCACACTGTGGAATTAATGACATCAAAAATAAAGATCCAGCCATCTGCAGTGCAGACTTTGCCAAGACTGTAAAAGGTATTGCCACCCGAAACCCAGAGGCGGAAATCATCATTAGCAAAATCGCCCCGGTCAGGAATTCAGAGCTGGAAATAAACGAGACCTGTTTAACGCTCTGACGACCTCTGAGCTCTTTGGTATTTCCAGAGTGTCTTTCATCAACCATGGCAATCTCCATCCCAACGCCAGGACGCTGAGAGACGACATCCATCCGACCCGAAAGAGCCAGCCAGTACGCTCGCCGGCAACCTGGGAAGACACCTCCGACGGCTGCTCTGGAAAACACCGAGGAAGACAGCAAGACGCATCGTGCTGCATCCACCCCGGGTTTTTTTCATCCTACACAAGACATTGTGATCTACCTTTTCCGCCGCAAGACAGAGGCGCGTGGTGGAACTATTACGATGCCCTTAGAAACTGGCGCTAGGTCAAGATCTGGCTGGACAGAACATTGTACAAGGAAGTAGATTTATTCTAATTTCAGCTCAGGCACAATCTTGTCTGACTGATTTCATTCTGAAACTGTTGGAAATCATCGTTATCTTGAAGATTTTTTTTTTTTCTCTCTCTCTCTTGTCTCTATCTCTTTCTCTCTCTCTCTCTCTCTCTTCTCTCTCTCTCTCTCTCTCTCTCTCTCTCTCTCTCTCTCATGTTATGAGGCTTTAGGGCCTACTTTAATCAACAGACATTCAAACGTATTCATATTCTTTTCATCCTTCCCATCTTTGTGTTCAATTTGGAACATTACTTTCTTTCTTAATTCTTTATACCAAGTTGAATTGTTGATATTTCATCAGTGACATGCCTGATAATCAATCAATGAGATTTTTATAATGGAATGCCAGATCAGTACTGATAAATGAAGCGTGGTTAATCCAACATCTGGCAGATCGTAGCTATCATATATTGGTTTTGCAATCTTTAAACGTATGCAAATCCAAATTACCGAAGGTACCTCACTTTTACTACCCTCCAGTACATAATAGAGTTTCTGATTCAAAAGAAAAAATCAACACGGCTATATATATCAGAGAAGGTACAGAATATGTTCACTGTCCATCACCTGCACCATCTGATCTACCACACTTATATTCATGCGCGGCCAGTGTGAAACTTAACAGCATTGTTCTCAAATGTTGTTTCTGTATATCTACCGAAAGGGCCAACTGACAAAAACACTGAGTGGCTACATGCAATACAAAGCACGAATGAAAAATGGCTGATTGCCGGTGATTTCAATGCACACTCTCCTTTTTGGGGAAAGGGTTGTTCTACTGTAACCAGCAACCGCTTTGTTGAAAATGTTGTCGATTCTGATTTTTGTATTTGCTCAATAATGGAAGTGTAACAAGAATTCCAGATATTTCTACACATAAACCAAGTGCTATAGACTTGTCTTTGATATCTCCCCAGTTAGCTTTTGATTGCACTTGGCAAACTTACGAGGACACTCTCGGAAGTGATCATTTGCCAATCATAATAACATTCAATGAAATGTATAATATTCAGGAATTACCACAGGACAAAATTCCCAAATACAATTACAAATTTGCCAACTGGGACAGTTTTAAAACTCTCCTTACCAGCATAGATGTAGATAGTGTTTGTGGAATAGAGAGAGAGTGTGGATAATATGTATTCAAATTTCAACAAACTGATACTTTTCGCTGCAAATGGCTCCATACCTAAATCTAATCATATGCAAAAAACACGTCATGCTGGAATGTCTGGTGGACCAAAGATTGTGAAGAAGCTGTAGTTTTAAAGAAGCTTAAATATAAGGAATATGTTAAAAACAAAAGTGAGGAAAACCATCAGGAAATGAAGAAAGCAAAGCACACTCTAACAGAGTTATTGCAGAAGCAAAGCGGCTTTACTGGTCATCATTTTGCGCAAGAGAAGTTTCCCAGCATAAAGCTCTTCAAAAGGTATGGAAAAAGTTTCAAGTTATGAAAAAAGGGATACATATTCCAAGATATCCTATTAATTTGGGAGACTAAGAAATTCCCGACTCCATATGAAAAAGCCGAAGCTTTTGCTAATATGTTTTCTAAGACCATGCGCCTGGAAAGCCTTCCGCAAGAATGCAGACAACATCGGGAAAAGCAAGAAAAAACAGAACTTTATGATGAACCAGTTCCAAATAATGACCATTTCATAAATGCACCCATAACCACACAAGAATTAAAGGATGCCGTCTCTTTTAAATGCAATAAAACATCGTCAGTAGGGCTGGACGGTATTTCAAATAAAATGTTACAACACATGCCAGAAAACTTTTTTTTCTCTTTTTATTAAAAATATTTCAAAAGATTTGGATAGATGGTCTTATGCCAGTTATTTGGAAACAGTCGATAGTAATCCCAATTATAAAGCAAGGAAAGCCTGTCACAAACATCGACAGTTATCGACCTGTCGCTCTGACTTCTCATGTTGCAAAACTTATGGAAAAAATTGTACTTAACAGACTTATATATTTTTGTAAACAAAATCATAATATAATACCTACTAATCAAGCAGGCTTTATAAAGGGAAGGTCTACCACTGATCATATCGTAAAGTTAACAACTCAAATCAAATATCAGTTTGCCAGACGGAAGAGAGTTGTTCTGGCTACATTCTTTGATATTAGAAAAGCCTTTGATAGTGTATGGCATGCTAGATTGTTATACAAATTAAAGGCGATAGGGATTTTCAGGTAATTTTTACAGTTATATTAAAGAATTTCTAACACAAAGAAGTTTACAGGTCAGAGTACAAAACACATATTCCAGTTTTAAACCATTGAACATGGGTATTCCTCAAGGTTCTGTAATAGCTCCAATGCTATTTAATATTTTGCTGTATGATCTTCAAAAAATGTAACTAAAAATGCTACAGTTGTACAATATGCCGATGATCTGTGTATGTGGATGAATACTAGTATGAAAAAAAAAAAAAAAAACACACCCAAAAGAGCTATAAATTACCACAGAAAACTTTATCAGGCAGCAGAACTTGATAACCTTAGCAAATACTTGTTTATAAATGGTCTAAAGCTTTCACATGAAAAAAACTCACATGGTTTTATTCAACAATGGGGGATGATCCCTCTGATTTACCATCTTTTAAGCTGGATGGGATAACACTTGCGTACGTACACTTAATTAATTCTTAGGTGTCCACTTCACATCGAAACTCACATGGAGTATCCATATTGATTACCTTTTAAACAAGGCAAGAAAAACTTAAATTTTCTGAAAATTTTGAGCAAGCAAAGCTGGTGCCAAGATGGAAAAACATTAAAGCTCTTGGCTTTGGCATTAATTCGTTCTAAATTATCATACGCCCAAGAGGCTTTCTTTAGCGCACCTAAGTATTTGTTACAAAAACTACAAAGTGTAGATAGCAAAGCCTTCAAATTATGCCTAGGAGTTCCGGTATATGCCTCCACTTTGGGGACATACAGAAAAATAGACGTTTTTTACCGTTAAATGAATATAGGAATCTATCACTGGCAAAATATTTAATGAAATGTTTCAACCATGGAAGGTGTGAATGAAACGGAAATATCTATAAACCCAGAGAGTGATTATCCAAAAAGAGCAAAAAATATTGCCTCTCTGTGCACTATCAGTTCATACACTGCTGATTTGTTTAAGAAAAGTAATATAGATGTTATGTCTTTGTCAAAAACGTCTCTTATAGATCCCATTCCAACTTGGGAAAGAAAGAGGGCGAAGTTTGATCTTGATTACACTGATACAAAGAAAGCAAATCAGCCTTACATCTTGTCTTATTTAACGAAGATGCAAATGCAAGATAGATATTCTAACCATCTTAAGGTGTACACAGATGGATCGTTGACGAGTAACAAAGAGGCCGGGTCAGCATTTGTTATTCCATCGCTGAAAGTACAAAAAGCATATTTCATTGGAAAATATCGCTCCATATTCGTAGCTGAAATGATAGCGATACTTATGGCGTTGACATTTCTAATTGATTTACCGCAGTCAATTTTTCAAGTGTTGTTTTGTGTAGATTCGCTGTCAGTGTTACAATCGATCAAGTTTTTTTAATTCAAATTCAGATAACTTTATTTTGAAGGAAATTCAACATTTAATCCACGTCTTTGATATAAAGGAACAGATTTAACTTTCTTCTGGGTTCCTTCACACTGTGGAATTTTCGGGCAATGAACTTGCTGAGAGATGTGCGAAAAAAGGCGCTGAAAATGGAACGAGGGTACAAACTATTTCCATATACCGTTCATTTTGAAAGAGAGTCAACAAATTTTAAAACAAACAGCTTGGGAACATTTCAGAAAATGGTCAGAACAAAGCTGTTACTCATGTTCAGACACAAAAATAACCCTCTTTTTAGTATTGATCATTTCAAAAGCATCCAAAATCTGCGCATTTATATGCATCAATACAGAAACTTCGTTTCAGTATTTCATCGATTGAAACTGGATGCTTTTAGAACTAAATATAGCTCTGCAACAAAATGCATATGCGGGAAAACAAAACTGACAAGAGATCATGTTTTTGTTCGAATGTGTGCCTCTCAAGGCATTTCTGCCACATTTATCAGCATGTCTGTGACATATATTTTTTCTCATATTGATTTTGCTTTGAAAGTTACTTTCTGCTTGATTTGTAGTCCAGTCAGGTATTTGCTTTAATCTGATACTGTTAGTGAGTGTAGGTTTGTTTATTCGTTTGTCTGATTGTTTCCTGATGTTATGTACACCACCCTCCGCTCACTTCCAGCCCCACCCCCTCCCTACACACACACACACACACACACACACACACACACACACACACACACACACATTTGTATGCAGCATGAACAAACTCTATCTCTCTCCCTCTATTTGTCTGTCTATCTCTCCTTTCTTGTCTAATATCACATAGTTTGTGAACAGACGTTAAATTAAAGTACTACTACTACTACTACTACTACTACTACTACTACACACACACACACACACACACACACACACACATACATACATACATACATACATACATACATACAAGCACATGCGCGCTCGCGCAGCTGACGACCAATGCTCATATATGCGTCGTCAAAACCCTCGAGCCTTTTAAATTGATGTTGGGTTGATCAGCCTCGTTAACAGCAAGGAAGTAACAAGTCACAAGCACTGCATAATATTGATGGAGTTGTTTACCTTGTATGTTTGGCCCAAATTTTGAGTCCACTGATACACACACGCGAAAAATACAGTTCCTGACGGAGAGAGAGAGAGACAGACAGACAGTCAGACAGACAGACAGACGGACAGACGGACGGACGGACGGACAGACAGAGACAGACAGACAGACAGACAGACAGACAGAGAGCACCTGGCACAGTCTAACCCCATAGATACACTGTGCTGATGCTTGGCTTACAGTTTTTGCTATGCAAACTTCTCTCTCCACCCCCCCACCCCCACCCCTCTCCCCTTCTCTGTTGTCGCGTGTTGGAAGTCACTCAAAATCCTTCCGCCCAATCAGAAAAGCAGGCATACAAAAGACCAAGCTCGCTTTTACATTCTTCACCCGTTTCGTGATATTGTTCTATCTTCAAACATACAAATTGTCAATACATCAACTCTTTCTGACAGGAAAATTCAGAAAAACAATGACTTCATCCACCCAAACAACTACTTGACTCTGACAGTTAATGATCCAAAGCTCAGCTGGTTGGTTAAATTTAGGTTTAACGCCCTCATTGATCAGAGTTGTGTGGATATAGATAACAATCCCTGAGGAGGGGGTGCGGTGGGTGTAGTGGGCGTATCTTACACTGCTTTGATACCGCCGGAAGTGAGATGGGTACCAGAACTTCTGGGTGCAAACCGCCTGCTACACAAGGTTGAAACTACTGTTTTCGTATTTATGTTTTCATATTTACTGTTTTCACATGCAAAACGTAAAGTGTTGCCTTTTCTCTAATTATATTTTTCAGGAAATAATTCACCATTTTCAATCCTTTCAGAAAATATCTTTTCATGTAATAGTTAACTGGTTTTTCTCTTTTCTTAAAAGATTTGCATGTATGACTTTTTTCAGGAAAAAAGTACTTTCATGTAATGATTTCCCAATGAAAAAAAATTTTTTTTTAGCTTATTTCCCATGGAAAGGTTTTTCGACATAAAAATTAATGAATAAGTATTAATTAATAATAAGTTGTACCTTCCCCCTTACATCTTTTGATTGATGAATCTCGATTTTATGTGTAAACTCTTTAAAATATGAATACCTCAGAACCTACATAGTCGTATATACGTTACTGAAGTCACAAAAATTAATGCGTTATATTCGTCACAACCGTGCTGGGCTGAGAAGCCCATATTTGATCAAAACTGGTATTTTGCACAATCAATCTTGAATCTGAATTGTCCCTCAAACGAACCTTGAATAATTCTTGATTTCGCAAAATGTAGGAGAAAAACCAAAGAATCCCAAAACTTGCATGTCGTATATCACATGCTTAGGATCCTTTCCGCATAAGCCTGTGACTATATGAAATGACTGATGGCGCTGATCTCTCATGAACCTCCGCTTTCTTTGCTCCACTCTTTGTCAGCGTCGGAGTTTTGATCTAAATAGTCATTCTACGGAATTCGGACTTGTTAATGTTAATGACTCCAAACCTACGATGGATGCAACTAAAAGTTCATAAGAATTATCATCTGATGGACCATCTGAACAGAGTAATATTTCATCGAAAATCGTATCAGAAGCACTGTGACCAGTCTCTGAAGTTCCCCCTTGTTATTAGAATATGATTATCATATGTAGGGATGCAGGGGGTGCAGGGGGATATGGACAGAAACATTCACGTTTTCACAACCAAAATGCGCTCTCGCATAGGCACACGCACTGTCATTCACATCAGGCCCACACAAAAGTAACGGGAAACCAATAACATTTGATAGAAAATAATCAAGTTTTATTTAACTTGACTCTGAGCCATCACCAGTTGCTTACACAACACACTTATCTGTATCATATGAAAATGTAAACATCACACAGGTAATCTCAAAACTGCATCTCCTTTCCTTCAGTTACTCATCATAATTAACCAGGAAAGACAATATTCCAATATTCTGGTTACACGCCTGTTAACACAAAGGAAAATAAACGTTCATAACTTGCCAGCATTCCTTGGTTGACTAGTCAGTTTCTCTCATCATTCAGTTGGACTACAATTGCTGAAGCTGCCACATGTTGTGTTCTCCCGATTGGCCAAATCCCAGTTGGGAGACACTGGCCAAATCCCAGTTGGGAGACACTGGCAACATAGCTCAAGTTGCATCCTCAGACCTTGTCTCCCGGACTCCACTGAACTTCGCCCTCTCCGTGGAAAGGGCTCCTGTCAACCTCTCCCACAGATCTTCTCTTGCTGCAAACACCCCACCATTGTCTGGCAGCTCCCTGTCTAGGTCCTAACAGACTGACACGTCTTGCTGTCTACCATCCCCACACAGGAGACAATACTCTAACGTTGTTGGCTCTGAGGCTATAGCAACCTCCACTGTCTTATATCACCACCCAGGAGACAATTCTCTACCGTTGTTGGCTTTGAGGCGACAGCAAAACCTCTGCTTTTCACTGTATTTTCTTGAGCTCTCAGCAAGACAGGATGAGTTCACTTTCCCTCAGCGAGTCACACATTTCCTGTTTTTTCTGAGCATCTTAAATCCATTCTCAACCACAGAGAACCCGAGTTAAACTGGTTCAACCAATGGAATCACTGGCACACACACACATCACAACAATTTACACCAATAACTCCCCGAGTTACTTTTATACCACCGGTGGAATCACTAGTCACCTAAACATACTAGCACCAACAAAGAGTTGAGTTACCAAGTGGTTAATGCATAACCTCCAATTCAAACTGATGTTCGATTCCCCAAAGCTGCCCATTGTATTAACAGCCTGGACTTCTCCACAAGCCAGGACTGATGCTTCAAGTATTTACTACACTCTATAGCCAACGAGGTGCAAACCACTCAATAGGCCGAAGCCTTTCCGAGGGTGTCATTCCTCAGGACAAGAACGACTGAATGGTCATTGTACCCTGCCTGGAGGCCGATGGTCACCAAACCGTGACGGTGGTCTGCCACGATCGCCCCCTTCAGGCCCACTGGAGAACCCAGTGAATAGCCAGTGGTCGAGGTGGACACTCTCCTCCACCCATGACTGGCAGGTCGACATGTACTTGTTACTATACCCCTGGACATGCAAATCACTTCCCAGTAATTCTCCCTCCTTCAGTAGACAACTCGGGGTATTCCCCCCTGGCGATGCCTGAGTTCACACACTTTAATAACCCAAGGAAAGTGATCTCAACATCCCTTATTTGCCCAAAAGACTCGAGAACATTCGGCTGACTCGTCACAAGCGTATGTCGACGGCCATGTGGTGAGAAAGTCAGTTGTGTGTTTTCTATCAATTTTCAAAAACAAAGTTCTCCGCTCAGACGCCATCTTGGATAATGAAGTTCATGTGTATGAAAAGAGCAAAATGCCAGCTATTCATTCATTACAAAATTATTTCACGCTGTTTGGTATTTCTTTTTGAAATAGAGAAAAACATGACGCAAACACGTTAAAAGATTGTTCACTCTCCGACTTTAATCATCAATACTTTAATGTGGCAACAAAAATTAAAATATGGCTTACTGCATTTTATTCCTTGTGTTCTGAGGTTTTCATCAATAGCAAATATGTTTGAATACTTTGAATGGACGGTGAGCCAGGCAACACTGAAGCTGTTACAGATAGCACAAATTTTGTCATTTCCTGTCTCACGAGGCCCTTTTTGAGTGCAGCAGCGTGTCACTGGTTTTGTGGTCCAGCTCGTGCAATATAAGGTGCTGTGTATGAGAGGGCTTAACAAATGCCACAGTGGAATAACAATAATGACCGACCGTGCCACGAACCTCTTAAAACCAATGACACCAAAGACTACTGTGAATGAAAAAATGTCCCTAAAAGCTTTTGCTATGAGGACGTAAAACTCAACCATTATCGTGAGAGGCAGATTCCTGCTGGCTGGTGGCAGAGACTGGCAGAAGGCACCCAGACTGAATGCCTTTCACCTTCGCTGCCTCAGGAGACACCTGGGCATCACTTGACAAAACCGTATCACCAAGAAGGACGTTCTGGCGTGGGGATGTCATGTTGACACAGAGACGCCTGCATTGGCTTGCCCATGTCAGCTGCATGGACGATGGTAGCATCCCAAACGACATGCTGTGTGGTGAGCTGGCTACAGGCTCAAGACCAACAGGATGGCCCGCACACAACAGACTTGAAAACAGCAGCTTCAGACCGGGGTTAGCTGGCAGTCTACCATCAAACAAAAACAGCAGAGAAGAGAGGCCCAGTAGGAAGATCAGAGGTGCCGCAGATGGCAAAAAGAACTGCGTCGGCACCAACAGACAGATGCTCATGACCAAGACTTCACCTGCAGAAACTGCAACTAAGTCTGCCACTCAAGGATTGTGTTCTTCAGCCACAGCAGGCGCTGCAACTCCAAAATGGACAAATCCATAGCTCAACACCATTGTCTCTTGAGACAGACGGATGACAGGTCAGCATGCAGCCTGTACATGGCTTCTGCCTGTGCGTCAACCACCCTGTGTGTGCTTCACATCTGACAGTCTGACACCATCATTCAACGAGTGTGGTGGACAGCCAGCCAACCCATCAACAGCAGGCAGACACAGTGCCCATTACACCACACAAAAAGTGGTCAATGCCTTTAACGTGCGCAACGGATCTCCAACTTGCAAATGGCAAAAGATGCTCACCCTGTACCCCATACACTTCACATAGCCGTTTGAAGTGTTCAAGTTTTAATATTACAGCCCAGCGAACCACACAGAGCACAGAAAAAGAAACATCACATCACGAAACAAGTCAGACTATGTCTCACCCCCTGCTGCTCCTCCCCTCCCACCAAAAAAAAAAAAAAAAAAAAGAAAGAAAGAAATAAAACAAAACAAAAAAAAAAACAATGAAATTGATTATGACATGGTAGCCATACAAACTGCAGCGTATAAAATTAAACTCAGCCAGGAGACCCTTTATGGGAATCATGCCGGTCCCAAGCCTGGATAAAGGAGGAGGGTTGGGCGTGGGGCCAGCTACCCTACCCCATAAAACAAAACAGCTACAGAAACGTTGACCAAGAATCAAATCGACACCTCAGCCTGGGAAGGGATGGTCTTCGACAAGATGTATGACGCCATGTGGTGAAAGCCTGAAATCTTGGGAAGCCACTAGGCCGACCGCCCTTTTTTTCAACCAGGGCAGCCAACATTGGAACATGGAACATCAGGACCATGTATGAGACAGGAAAGACATTCCAAGTAGCGGCAGAGATGAAGAACTACAATCTAACCCTGCTTGGAGTCGGTGAAACCCGCTAGATACAGTTCGGACAGAAACAGTTGACCTCAGGTGAGATGTTGCTGTACTAAGGACATGAAGAGGACAATCCCCCCCCCCCCCCCCCCCCCCCCCCCCCCCCCCCTCCAGCCCCTCACGCACTGATGTTGTCTAAGCTCAGAGAGCACTTATTGGGTTGGAAGATCATGGCCCAAGATTCATCACGGCATCCTTCAGAACCAAGAAGATCAAGATGAATGTAATACAGTGCTATGCTCCTACAAATGACAGTGAGAAACTGACAGGACCAGCTCTACGATAGACTGCAGTCCATCATAGAAAAGTACCCAGAGCGAGATATCACCATCCTGATGGGGGACTTTAACGCCAAGATCGGAAAGGACAATGCTGGGTACGAGACCATCATGGGAAGCCATGGACTGGGGGACATGAACGAGAACGATGAACGACTGGCAGACCTATGTGTGCACTCAACAACTTTGTCGTCGGTGGCAGCGCGTTTCCCCCCACAAGAATATCCACAAGGCCACCTTGGTTTTACCAGATCACACAAAAGAAAACCAGATTGACCACATCTGCATCAGCAAGAAATTCAGAAGATCCAATCAGGATGTGAGGGTAAAGAGAGAGGAGCAGACATAGCTTCAGACCACGACTGTGTTGTGACAATGCCTAAGTTGCAGTTAAAGAAGAATTGGATTACGGCACATGCAGTACGACACAAGTACAACACAGAAGTCCTGAGAGATACTGAGATCCAAAAATATAGACCAACCCTTGGCAACAAGTTTCAAGTACTGCAAGAACTACTGGAAGAGAAAGACGGTACACTAGAGGACAAGTGGAAGGAGACAAGGAGGCAGTAACATCAATATGCCAGGAAGTGCTTGGCCCCAATAAGCACCAGCACAAGGAATGGATCTTGGCAGACAGTCTATGCAAGATCCAACAGAAGAAAGAGAAGAAGGCGGCAATCAACAACAGCCTAACAAAAGCAGAGAAGGCCAAAGCACAAGCAGAACAAACTGAAGCAAATAAGAAAGTAAGGAAGAGCATCGGAACTGACAAGTGGATGTATGTAGATGACCTAGCAACAGAAGCTGAGCAAGCAGCAAAACAGGGAAATATGAAAGAACTGTATGACACCACCAAGAAGCTGGCAGGAAAATACAGGAAGCCAGAACAACCAATAAAAGACAGAGAGGGAAGGCAACTCACAGGAGAAGAGCAGCAGAAGAACAGACTGCTTTAGCATTTCGAGGAGCTTTTGGACAAACTATCGCCAGAGAACCCTCCAGACATCAAAGAGGCTGACTCAGACCTGCCCATAGACTGTGGTGCACCAACCAAAGAAGAAATTGGAAAGGCCATCAAACAGTTGAAGAACGGAGAGGTGGCAGGATCTGACAACATCCCCGCAGAGGCGCTGAAGACAGACACACAGAGACCACAGTAGAAATGTTTTGGCCTCTCTTCAAGAAGATCTGGAAAGCGGAGCAAATGCCAGCAGACTGGAAGGAAGGATACCGACACCTTATCAAGATTTCCAAGAAAGGCAGCCTTAGCAACTACGTGAACTACAGAGAAATCACATGGCTATTTGTGCCAGGAAAGGTTTTCAACAGAGTAATTTTGGCCAGGTTAAAGGATTCAGTTTCGCCCTGTGGGTTGGGCATAGAATAGACCCACTGCCCTGCCATGCATGTCGTAAGAGGCGACTAATGCAGGACTACTCGCCCGGAGGATAAAGGGGTTTGCGTAGGGCTAACAACCCTACCTGTAAAAAGACCAGTTATAGAAACATCGACGAAATAGGGACCAAGTGGACTGGAATGACCAGAACAGCCCAGAAGAGAGTGCAATGGTGAAGGGTCGTCGATGCTCCACCGGGAGCAATAGGCATAATGAATGAATGAAAGGATCCAGCTCAACTTCGCGACCAGCAGGCTAGCTTTCGCAAGGGTCGATCCTGCACAGACCAGATCGCAAGGCTTCGCGTCATTGTTGAGCAATCGAACGAGTGGAACTCATCCCTGTATGTCAGCTTTATCGACTACGAGAAAGCCTTTGACAGCGTAGACCGAGACACCCTGTGGAATCTTCTGCGACATTACGGTGTACTGGTCAAGATCACCACCGTCATCAGAAACTCGCACGAGGGTCTGACCTACAGAGTCATTCATGGAGGGCAGCTCACGAAGGCATTTGAAGTTAGGACTGTCGTCAGACAAGGTTGCCTGTTTTCACCATTTTTGTTTCTACTGACAGTCGACTGGATCATGAAAACCTCAACAGATCAGTGAAGACATGGAATCTAGTGGACACCCTGGACGCATCTCGACGATTTGAACTTCGCCGACGACCTGGCACAGCTCTCGCACACTCAAAAGCAGATGCAACAGAAGAAGACAAGCAACGTAACAGCCGCATCAGCACAAGTAGGGCTCAACATCCATAAAGGCAAGAGCAAGTTTCTCAAGTCCAACGCTGTAAGCACCTACTCGATCATGCTGGAGAGCGAGATGCTAGAGGAGATGGAAGCCTTTACCTACCTGGGCAGTGTCATCAACAAGCAAGGGAGCACAGACGCCGACGTTAGAGCAAGGATCGGAGAGGCCAGGGCAGTGTTCGTACAGTTACGGAGCTCCAAGGAACTGTCAGTCAACACCAAAGTCAGGCTCCTCAACATCAACATTAGGGCAGTTCTATTGTACAGAGCGAAGATCTGGAGAACTACAGTCACCAGCACCAAGAAAGTGCAGGTGTTCATCAACAACTGCCTGCGCAAGGTTCCCTGCATCTGGTGGCCAGACACCCATCACAACAACGAACTCTGGGGGAGAGAACAAACAGCTGCCCGCAGAACAGGAAATCAAGAAACGACGTTGGGGCTGGATTGAATATACGCTGCGGAAGCCTGCAAGCAACATCACCAGACAAGATCTATCATGGAACCCCCAAGGAAAGCAAAAAAGAGGTCGGCCAAGAAACACCTGGCACAGGGGCCTGGAAGCAGACATCAGGAACATGGGAATGCCTTGGTACCAGCTGGAAAAAAGAGCTCAGGACAGAGATGCCTGGAGGTCCTTGGTTGGCGGCTGTACCCCAGGAGGGGTAATAGGCGATGATGATGTCGATGATGATGATGTACAAAATTAGGCTGTGTGCTAAGAGCCAGGTATTCCCTTTGATTCATAGCTCCCTGAGTTTCAGAAATGGAAAACACACATGTGTACACACACACACACACACACACACACACACACACACACACACACACACCTCACGCCACAAAAAATTGGCAAATCGATATTGCAGAATGGGATATCTAGTGTCCACTCTGGACAATGTGCTTAATTTTCACTGTGTAATCATGCAATTTTTTTCTGTCATAAAGTGCTCTCGGGGAAAAAAAAAAAACTATGAGAGTTTTTTGAAAAAAAAAGACAGGAGAACGGCCTACAACAGCAGAAAAGATACTGAAAGACAGTAAAAAAACGACAAACATTAAGAAAAGAAGAGTCAACGACAGCGCCAGAAAAGAGAAAGTTGCTAACACAAACTTTCGGCAGGCAGGAGACCTGTTAGTACTGTAAGAGCTCCCGATATCCCCATGGAATTTTTGCACTGGCAAACAGATCGCTTTCACAGAACGCTGCTAAACATTATCAAAGCGCTCTGCGTAAGCAACATGCGGCAGGTGTGACCCGAGTGCACCACAGGCTGCAGTATGGGAACAGCTTGGTTCTGAGAATTCCGGCTACTTGGACGTTCATCTCACCATCTAGCCAAGAGCTTCAAGACCAAATGTAAAAAGGGTCATTGGTTCTGTATCATCTACAAAAAGCTGACTGCTAGATGTGTGTTGAATATAATCAAACTAACAAGCACACAGATGAAGGATCAGAAGATTGTGCCTTTCCAATGAAAAGTGTGCTTTTCATTTCCGACACCTAGAGTATGTTCTAGTTATCTTTAAAACAAAATAAGAAAAACAAACTATATTTTTTGTGTTATGATTCTAAACCAGAAGCTGTGTAGTTCTAATCTATACAGAAGATAGATAGATAGATACATAGATAGATAGGGGAGAGAGAGAGAGAGAGAGAGAGAGAGAGAGAGAGAGAGAGAGAGAGAGAGAGAGAGAGAGAGAGAGAGAGAGAGGAGGGGGGGTGGGGTGGGTGGAGGGGCGGAGAGGGAAGGAGGGAATTTTGTAGAGAATTCACTGATCTGGTCTCACTTTAAAGCAGTTGGTATAAACAATGACGAAACGTCCTCACTCAAACAATCGGACCGTGAATAAATAAACCTTTCAGCAGCAAACGATTGACAGGCGGTCATTTCTGCCCGCAGGAACTATCAACATTGCCTTGGTCCTGGACCAGCCTGGCCGAGTCTCTGACTTTCTCCTTGACCCCTCCTCTCTGACCTCTCTCCACCCGCACTGAAGGTCGGAGGTCAGACCACGACGTGACATCACGAGGTGGAGCTGTCACAGTGACTGATGATGTAATCAAACTTGTGATGCCTTTGGACAAAGGCGCGGTGAACTATTGGCGATAACCCACAATACTTTTTGGCACCAGGCGGTGTGCTGCCTGACAGACTCCCACCAGATATGTGCTAGCCCCGGGAGAAAGGAGACAAATGTGAGTAAGTAAGATGTGGAGGAAAAGAGGGGTTGGGAAGAGTATGGTCATCACAATAACAACAACAAGAAATCAAATACAAAAGGAATTTTTAAAAAAGAACAACTACGTTAGGTGCACGTAATGTATTATAATATGTTAAAGCATCCGTTTTAATTGATGCCTTTTTTCTATACTTTCATCTTCCGTGCACACAGGAGGAGGGGGGGGGGGGGGGGGGGGGGGGGGGGGGGGGGGGGGGGGGGGAGGGGACATTGCTCCTTCTTTACTCATTCTAGCAGCACATTACACAGCCACACTCACGTGTGTCCAATAGCAGCCCAAAAATGCAGCCCACAGGGAGCAATAAAGTCGTCCAAGGGCAACCCATCAGAGGAGACAATCACTGCTGCCAAGTCACGTGGGAGGTGTTGGGTCTGTCTGTTCTGATTCAATGCACTTCCTAAGCCTCCAGCTGACAACAATAACCGCTATATCGTGGAGTCACCATCCCCCTCAGGTGGGCAGCACCATGCTGATTGACAACATCCCCCATGAACGTGGATATGCCGACTACTTTGCCCCGATCTCATCACGGTGTTGAACGTGCAGAGGGAATCAGAGCTGAGGTCAACACGAGAGCAGTAGGGCGTGAAACAGCACAGAATGTGAGACTTTTTCTAGGAGGATGAATACGAATGAAGGTGACGTAGATGATGATGTAATGGTCCATTCTTATACTCTACGCTTCCTTTCAAAAATGTGTCTCGACATCAACCAGATCCGAGGGATACAGACACCTGCAGAAACACGGTCAGACCGGCTTTCGTAAAGTGGATCGGTAGTGTGGTTCCTGCTTTCCCATATGAATCCACAGCACACTCAGTTCTGAATAGGAATAACCCAGGGCCAAAAATAGTTGACAAATAAATGCCCAAGACGAAACTTGAACCCACGATACCCCTGGTTCACAAGCCCCGAAGTTAACCACTGCACCACCACTGTGGCTGTTAGTGTATGCACTTTTGTGAGCTCACCAGAAATATATCTTTTAAAGTCGTATAAGCACTGGCATGTTTAAGTCTAGCCGTGTTCAATGCAGTGTAACAACCCCCCCTCTCCCCCCCCCTCTCTCTCTCTCTCTCTTTCTCTCTCTCTCTCTGTACATCGTAAAGGGAACTGCAACTTTTTTTTTTTTCAAATCAATCTTTGGTGAGATAGTTATGCTATTTTAGTTGTTGTTTTCTGCTAATAGTATACCACCCTTCCCCAACCCCCTCCATGAAGTCTCCATAAAGTCACCTGCATGCCGACGACTGACTTTGATCCCATGCGAACATAGAGAAATAATGAAAAATTAAAGAAAGAAAGGAATAATAAAGAAAATAACGGCAAGAGTAACGATCAAGTTCCATGAAAAAACGAATCTCTGCACCATCTTGGAGTGCAGATTACATCATCCAAAGAAGGCTGCACGTGGAACAAGTCAGACAGGTCCCTGGGTAGGTAACGTCTCTCTGGGTAAAACAAGTCAGAGAGAGAGAGAGAGAGAGAGAGAGAGAGAGAGAGAGGAGAGAGAGAGAGAGAGAGAGAGAGAGAGAGAGAGAACAGGAAAATTTACCCGGGTATTGGGTGAAGTGGTTCTGCAAGTGACAATGCTGCCAAAGTCAGCTTCAATGTCCGATTTCTGCCAGTTGACTTCTTGGTCACTGGGGGCAAACACGCGTGGCCCAGTGTTCTCTGTCTGTGGTTCCTGAACAACATGCAAATGACCAAGGTTCAATGAAATGACCCCAGCAGTCATCAATGAGGGTCACTTCCAGTCCCTCCACGATTCATTAGAACGGTGCTAATAGTGGCGGTGGAGGTGATGATGACGACGATGATGATTGATGTGTGTGTGTGTGTGTGTGTGTGTGTGTGTGTGTGTGTGTGTGTGTGTGTGTGTGTGTGTGTACGCGCGCGCTCGCTTTTTTGTGTGTGTTTGTGCTCACTCTTCACTGTAACGTCTTTTCACTTATAAGGATATTCGAAAAGAGGACAGAGAAGTAATATGGTGTGTGCATGTGTGGGAAGTGATCGGAAACGTGAAGAGGGGAAGCGAAAAAATTTGTTTATTTCCCTTTTTTTTTATCAATAATTTCAGTCTTCTTTCCTAATTTTTGTCTTGTGTTCCAAATTTGAGTTAATGATTACTAGACTTGGTTTCCCTCTTCATTAATTTAGGTTTATTACATTTAGTTAACAGTGGACGAATGCATGTCCTTTAGGCTGAACTGAGATGGAATGATCGATTCTTTGCCGGACACTGAATTACGCAGGAAACCTGGCAGAACGGACCACTTCAGAGACATAACGTAAAAGTTATTTCACCTTCCACCAGTGATTGAATTTTTTAAAAGATGTGAACTTAAAGTACTTATTTTTTATTTGCTCTTTAGGCCAGTAGCTTCTGAAAAATGAAAGACAAATTACGTCTAATGCTTTAATAGTTTGTTGTCATTTTCACTGTCATTTTCACTGTACTCTTTGTTATATATATATATATATATATATATATATATATATATATATATATATATAATATATATATACGTACGTACGTACGTGCGTTCGTGCATAAATGTGTGTGTGTGTGTGTGTGCGTGCGTGTGTGTGTGTGTGTGTGTGTGTGTGTGTGTGTGTGTGTGTGTGTGTGTGTGTGTGAGAGAGAGAGAGAGAGAGAGAGAGAGAGAGAGAGAGAGAGAGAGAGAGATGTGGTTTAGACATTTATTTACATTTAGGATGTATAAGATGTCTTTAGTATGATATACAATTGAGATACTTAATTCTTGCTGTGATATAGATCGAGGGAAGGAAAACACAAGTCGCACAAGACATCTCTCTCTCCCCTTCCCTCCTTTTCCTCTGTCTCTCTTTCTCTCTCTCTCACACACACACTCTCTGTCTCTCTCTCTCTCTCTCTTTCTCACACACACACACACACACACACACACACACACACACACACACACACACACACACGGTTGGCAACAAGGAAAGCAGCGCATACGAAAGGGCAAAGAGGACAGAATCAGACAGCAGCCGCCGCCACAGAAATGAGA
>JADBJO010004992.1:77500-85000 GCA_016801955.1 Conus betulinus
ACGAGACCGGCACGTGCGTCAGCTCAATGCGCGCGCGCGCACGACGCTGGGAATTGTGGGATCAGGTGAAAGGATCGTATCCCCTTCCAACTGCCGCCATGTTTTTCGGACATTTTCTTTGTTCCCGTGATGAGACCTGTTTGTTCGTTTGTTTGTTTGTTTGCTTGCTTGCCGTTTTTCCCTGAGAAATTCAAATAAAGAAATGAATACGTGTACATCAAATTCTCAAAAAGATTTTCTTCCATCGCCTTGACTTCTCTCTATGTTGCGTTGTCTTTGCTACAAATTTGTATTGCTTTTCTTCTTATTTTGTTTTCTTAAGTTTACTTACTTGCTCTCTCTCTCTCTCTCTCTCTCTCTCTCTCTCTCTCTCTCTCTCTCTCTCTCAAAAAAAAAAACGAGACTGCCTTGGACATGACTTTTCTAGGGACCTCGAATTTCATGCAGGAACTGACCATTTTACTTTAAAGCGCTACAGACATCTTTCCATTGGGAAGAATCACTTTTTCGTCTGTTTTTCTTTTTTTTTTCAACTGTCCATTAAAAAAAGTTCTTGTATACAATGATACAAGACACGATAAAGGACGTATACTATGCGAATTAAAAAAAAATAGACAACACGATGGCGCAAAATAAACGAAAAGCAGTAATCAAATCGCCAGAAAAGGGACACATATTATTCAAGAAACCTTCTACCTCTGTTTCACAGTGGAAAACATTGGCTTTACTTACGCTGTTCAACACTGAACCTGGACACAGTATTGCTCACTTTCGCATTATGCAGCTCGAGCTTGCATATTGAATTCAATTGTATTTGAAAATCTAGTTGACATAACAGTATGCTGTATATATAAACATAAAGTCTAAGATGTTGTCCGTTTTATATTTGCTACACACACACCCACACACACACACACACACACACACACACACGCACACACACACACACACACACACACACACGCACACACATGAAATTCTGACATAAAACATAGGTTATCTGATTTTTCAAAAAGGAAATTATTGTGCCACCAAACGAAAGAACAAATGAATTACAAAACAAACACTACGTGTTTCTTCTTCTGCATAAGCAGGCCGATACTCCTGCAGACACCCCCTGTAGAGAAAGGCAAGGATTAATCCCATCTACCCAACAAAGGAAGTGGAGTTTTGTGTATGACCGTTTTTATCCCGCCATTAAGGCAGCCATACTCCAACTTCGGGGAAACTACGCGTTTCGACCTCTGTGGTCTTCTTAAGGCAAGACAAATAAAATTAAAGGCACAAATAATATCAAAGTCAACGGAGACGAACAGTCACCTATCTTCACATCAATAGATCCACACACACACACGCACACACAATCGCGCGCGCACACACACATACACGTGCACACGCACGCACAAACACACACACATATGCGCACACATGCACGCACACATGTACGCACATACAGGCCTACACACACAATATTCGTTAACAACCCCCAAAGTGCGTTAATCGAATTCAAAATGCATTTTTTAAAAAAAAGGTGTAATATACGGAGGAATGCAGACTTAATACTCATCATTTTGACTCTAAATCCGTTCATTTTACAAAAAAAAGGAAAAAAAAGAAAAAAGAAAAACCCATAACAACTAGAACGTTTTCTGACGACTTATCAGAGGTCCCCCCCCCCCATTGCCTTACCTTACCTTGTTGCCGAGAACCAAATCAAGTGTTCACAAATCTGGAAACGGAGTATTAGCCTCGTACACCGGTTACATACGATGTCACATATGATGTTTGTTACATATGATGTCAATTTCTAATATGACGTTATGGTTGTGCAGTACCCTCTGGAAAAGGCCATAAGACTGTTACATTGGACAGCAATGAAACAGGCTCAATATCGAGTGTGGAGTTTACACACAGTCACCGTGGAATGGTAGAAAACCCGTTGTGATGTTCATTTTTTGACGAAAAAAAAAAAGAGAGAGAAGGAAATGGCTTAAAAACACCGATGAAGTGTACAGGTTATAAGTATTGTCTATTTGTCAGTGCTTCTGTGAGGTTTAACTTCTGTTGAATGCAGAAAATATATGCGTTCTCTCTCTCTCTCTCTCTCTCTCTCTCTCTCTCTCTCTCTCTCTCTCTCTCTCTCTCTCCACGACCATGCACACGTGACCCCCCTCCCCCACTACCGATTACCCTTCCCACCAAACCCTACTACTCATAAACACAGACCTAAATCTAATAACACACACACACACACACACACACACACACACACACACACTGATATCAAAGCTCGTGGATACCATTGTCATTACATTTATAACGATTTGTTTCTTCTACATGTGTGTGTTGCAAGCCCGTGGATAGGACAGCGTAGACGGAGTGTTCGTTTGAGTATAGGCGGGAGGAGGGTGGGGAGGCAAGACTGGGGATGAAGGTGATGAGCTGTTTCCAATGGCATGCCTTACATCTAAGCCAGAACAATGATGAAATGTGCTTCTAGATGCTTGAAATGTTCCTATATTATACAGTATCCATTATCTTGGCCGCCCACACGGTCTTAGAGGATTTTACAATGTCCAAGAAGCAGGTGACTATGAGTTCGATCAACCATGCATCACACTATGAAATCGTAATTTATTAATTCGTCCATACTTCACCAGGATGTTGAGAACTGCCTGATCACTTCTAATCCTTTTTTTTTTTTTTTTTTTTTGTCGAATCGGGGAACATTAGACTCGCCTACAGCCTGAAGCACTGCATACTACCTACATCTGTTTGTTGCTGCCGAAAACTCAGCCCTGCCCTGACGTCACTGAATAGTGGCTGTGAGCTCGGGTGATTCCGGTCTTGGTCGGACTGAGCTCGAGTGATTCCGACCTTAGTCGGGGTGACCTTGGTCGGATCAAAGACTAGGATGCGTCCACTTTCGTCGAGTGAACTTTCGCCGAGTGACTATTGTACTTTCGCCCCAAGATCATATCCAGTAGGGGGGGGGGGGGGGGGGGGGGGCTTCTTGTGCATCCTACCGCTAAACATCATCGTGGACTTCATAGAGTATTTCATGAACTCATGAACGCCTGTCAATTAAGTGCATTTCGAGAGTGTGTGTGTGTGTGTGTGTGTGTGTGTGTGACAGAGAGATTCCAGATTCCAGATTAATATTCGAAAGTCAGACTCTTAACATTTCCGTTAAATACAAATATCATACAATCAAAGTACATCATGCATGGACTCTGCAAATAACACAAATTCTCTTTTCTGAGAGTTTAACAAACGGAAAGGCTGTGAACTGAACTCAAGAGAATTAAACTCAGCTACGCCTTCCCACTGTTCCAGCCCACTCTGTCCCGATCTCCTAACATCAGAACCACCAACGCGCATTACTACCCCCCACCCCTTCATCCTTACCCCCCCCCCCCCCTCCCCCCCCCCTTCTTCCTCTCCCCCTTTCCCGATACCCTACACTTCGATTTCGGCCAACGGCTCACAGTTTACTTCGCACGAATTCTCAAAACAGGCTTGACAGTACTAATTCAGTTTATAATTGCAATCACTATTTCACGCTTTTTAATGGCATAATGCACAAACTGAGCAACGTTTTGCATGAATATGACATCAGTACATTTCATTAAATCACCAAATAATCATTCGGTTTGTGCCAAGATATTTAAGTCGTAGTTCTTTGTAGCATGGACAGTTACAAAGAAAGTGAATTTCATTTTCTATCTCAGTTCTGCAGAAACTACACAATACATCTGCTGTATTATTTTGAGTATATCGAAAAACCGTTTGCATTGAATGGGAGGGTACCTATTCTCAGTTTAGTGATGATATCTCTAAAACGTTTAATTCGCATGTTACCAACATATGGTTCGCTAATGAAATTTGACTTTAAAGGAAGAATACAGAGAAAATCTCTCACTGCTGTTAACTGTAGTGGACCAGTCATCAATGAGTTTGCTAAAAAAGACGCCCTCTTGATAATGACAGAAAGGATCGTTCATTTCCGATACCTTTGTTCAGCCAAGCGAAACCAAATCCGCAGTTCTGAAGCACATTTCTTAGTTTAGATGCTCAACATTATTTACCATTTTCTTCCATACTGAGCTGCATTAAATATGCCTGCTTGGGCAATCTGTTAATGTCCATATGTAGTAGTTTCACCAATATTTCACTGCTCTCAAGCATAGATTGACTCATGTGGGATATCTGCCTAGCTCTCCATACATGCATATGTTTGGGGTTCTAGGGCAGACACCACTGAAAAATCGCTTACACGCCTGAGTATGCACTTTTCAATCACTTCTTTGGCATCTAGAGACCCCAGATTTCTGACCCATACAAGACTGGCTGGACCTGGACGTCAAAGATTTTAAAGTACATCTGTCTTGTAATTCATTGAGTTTGAGGAGAACTCAAGCACAGTCAAAGACAGCTTTCTTTCCCTTCGTTACAGCTTTCTTTCCCTTCGTTACAATGTGGCTGGCCCCTTGCACAAAACTTAACTTGTAGTAAATGTAAAACCTAAATATGTATAACTGTTCATGACTTCCAGCTGCTCGCTATCCAGAAACCATTTTTCATTTCTGCCCAAGTAACCCCCTTTTCTGAATACCATGACCTTAGATTTATCTACGTTGATATCTAAGAACCGATCCTCGCATAGTGCACTAAGGTGGTTCAACTGATTTTGTAGTCCTGCTGGTGTTCTTGATAAAAGGGCTAGACCATCTGTAAACAGTAAAATAGACAATTCAACTAGACCAGGCTGTAACTGTATTCCATGTTTTCCGGTTTCTTTCATGGCTATGGCTGTTTCATTTACAAACAGAGGAGGATTTCGATCTCGTCCCCCTGCATCGCACCACGACAGGCAAAACTCCGGTGTAACCAGCTTCGGGAGACGTCGCGACTGTAGGAAAGTTTCCCGATTGACCACACTACATCAAAATAGGGGTGCGGCCAGTGCTCACGGACAATCAATAAAGGTAGGAAACTGAACGTGCTTACATGGAATGTGGAGTGGTTACTTCATCGTCTAGATTCGGATGATTTCATAAGCTTTCTTAAAACGTTCGATATTTTTTTTGCCTCACAGAAACTTTCGTGGATTTCAATTTCCAATCGCTTAATTTTTCGGACTATTGTTTTGTATCTTCTTTCGCGAGAAAATTAATGTAAGAAATCGGACGGTGTTGTTTTTGGATACAGAAGTATGTTGAGCGAGAGGATAAAAGCGATCAAACTCCATTATGAAAACCTAGTTTGTCTGCTGTTAGACCAATCGTTGTTTGGTACATCCAAGGACGTAATGTTCATAGGAACGTACATTCCTCCAAGTGATTCAAATGCATACAACGTTTTACAAAATGGATTTGGAATTGAAATTCTTGAAAGTTGTGTCAATACCATGTATGAAAGATTTGAAGACTTCTGCTTGTTTATATGTGGTGACCTAAATGCACGAACAGCTAGTCTGAATGGTTTGACCAATGTGGATGTTGACCCGTTTAGTCACAATGATGGAGTATTTGTATCAAGACATTTCTCAAGATTCAACGGTTAATTTATTTGGGTCTCAATTGATTGAATTCTGTAGTATGTTTCAATGTTCTATTCTCAACGGAATGTGTGAGAAAGATTCTGATGACGGCTTACGTATATTTGTCACACAGGGGGCAGTGTTATTGACTATTTTATTATATCTAATGAATTGCATGAGCATGATTTTGTTTGTTCTTTCAAGATAATCGATAAGGTCGAGTCTACTCATTTGCCAGTATCAGCCACGTCTGGTAACAGTATTAGTACCCGTTCAGAGAACAACAAAGATAAGCAGGGTGCTTGGAAAGAAAAGTTATGTTGGGCAAAGGAGAAGGAAGAGGACTTCCGTGTCACTGAAAGAGAGAGGGGGGGGGGGGGGGGGGGGGGGGGGGGGAAGAGAGAGAGAGAGAGAGAGACAGACAGACAGACAGACAGGGGGGGAGGGGGGAGATCTTTGGTGACAACTGACTTATCCCCCATATTAATAATGCCCCTCTTCTGCGACTGTCCACTCGGCAGAAGTCCATGTCTAGGAGGAGTCCTCTGTGACGAATGCATGTCACTCAGCACTCTGGTCAGCTTGTTGCATCAAGCTTTGTTGCCTATCCTGCATCGAGTCCTGCTTTTCTGGTGATTATCACGCCTTTCTTAATTTGGATTAGGGTTTTGAGTATGTATTGGACAACACGAACATTATAATCAGTGACACTTCTTCCTTCTGTGAAGACGTGACGTAGTCTTGCGTGGTGTAGAATCATATCCGGTGTGACATGCGAAAAATTTGTTTTTAAACTATTGTGGTTTGTCTTTGAATGCATATCAAAAGTAAAGTAATTAAGCAATGAAATAACACAAGTTGATCCGTTCAGAAGAATTCAGGATGCTATAACATGTCAGAACATGGCATCACTTTTTAACCAACATTAGGATCAAAACAGTAGTGCAACTGACTTTTCACAAAAACAAATTACTAAGGAACAAGTATCACTGCTAAAATATCACAGGCTCTTTCTTGAATTGTTGGACATTTCTGTTAGCTGAGATGTTGTGCTCAATTCAGATAAGAGTCTGAAAATATCACACACACACACACACACACACACACACATACACACACCGGACGTCTTTGTCCATTCAAAAAGCTGAAAATATCGGACCGTTACTTTACATACGAACTTTTTTTTTTTCGTTTTTCTTTCCCTTTAAAGCATGCCACTAAAGGTCAAACATTTGTACGTTTGAGCTTCGAGTACAGGTTCTCACCTCTTGCAGCACGTATGTGCACATCATATTGGCTGCTTCCAATTGTGGTCGGTGTATAATTGTTTCAAAAGAATGTGAAGAATTTCATTACCATCGTGATTGTCATTTTTTTTGTCTTAAGATTGCTGTTGCCACGGAAACCACGGAACGACATAAAACTGGACAGGTCACTGATCGTATGCATATTTCTGTTAGATATGGTATAGCAACATGAGACATTGATAAAACAAAGAAAGAAACAAGCATACAACCAAACAAATCAAAGCATTCGATCACGTAGAAGGATTCAAATGGTTTGTCAGCATCTCACAAGGGAATACACAAGGAAATTTCCTACAGTCATGAAGCAAGACAATAATGAAATAATAATCTATGTCATGCTGATACAAAGAACCCTCATCTCGGGGCTACGTTCAAAAGCTTGAACAGCATTCAACTGGCCGTCACACCCTGTACATGAAAACCTAGTAGGCTGAAAATGTGGAGTGTGGAAAACCCAGAAGAAGACAGGAGAAGCGTCGGGTAGACTGACCACATGAGTAAAGACACTGGACAATGGATTTCTTGGCCACCCAAGCATTCATCACGCTCCCGCCCTCTCTTCTCCCCTCCCCGCTCATCCTACCTCTGCCCCCCCACCACCCATCCCTTTAGACCTACCGCCACGGGACAATAACGGAGGCTGTAGGAGGA
>JADBJO010004992.1:97500-98810 GCA_016801955.1 Conus betulinus
GGGAGAGAGGAGTGATCGCTCACGGCGAGGTCGGACGGACAACACCACGTCTCTGCGCTAATTGCCTGATTACAGTGTTAATGAGGCTTTTTAAGATCTTCATGACCGTGTAGAAGCATTCCTGGACATGTAACGATTCGAATGGTATGTTTTTCATGCTGGAATCGGCAGCGGCAGTGCAATGAAAAGTCAAATTAGGGAAAAGACTAGTTGCAAAGTGAAACGACTGCAGGCGGAAATCTAAACAAATCTTAAATAAATGTAAATAAATAAAATAAATAAATAAGCGAACCGCCCAAAGGAACGTGGACAAACGAGTCACAAGACAAAACACAACGCGTTTCGACCTCTTAGGTCTTCATCAGGTGAAACAAAAACGAAAAAAATAACGAAAATGCACTTAGCTTTGATCGCTTCAGATTGCTGCTGAGTTCAGCGCAAGGAAGAAGGCGCTGAATGAGAACGAGGCTGTTGGAAGGGAAATAATGTGTGAGTCAAAGTCGTAATTATGATAATAATATTACTGATAGGAATACTAATAATGGTCAAACATATTTAAAAAAAAAAATCAAGACAAGATTACCACCAATCTTGGTGTCAATAAGTATGGGTATGGGAGAAAGGAGAGTGGGTTAGAGGATTCTAAACAGCAGGATTGCCGTGGCAACAATCCCAGAGGCTAAGGCGATGGTGATGTCAGTGCTAGTGGTGGTAGTATCAATACTAGCAATATTATTACTGAATGGTACTACTAACAACGATAGTGAAGGTTAAGCTAAAAAAAAAGCACGATACAGAAATATATTTAGAAAATACATTTTCATAATAATCAAATAAATAAATAAATGAAACATGAAAAGAAACTGAATAATAATAAAAATGATAATAAATGCATAAAAAAAAAAAAATGAAAAATAATGGTAATAGAATAAATACACGAACATAAAAAAAAAAAAAAAAATGTTAATATTTATGGTACTAAGGTATTAATTCTGATAGTAAGGAGGAAAACAAACAAACAAACGAAAACAACGACAACAACAACCAAGGGGAGGAGAGAGAGGGGGGACAGGAAGACAGGAAGAAACAGAAGATATAGTTATGGGAAGGATGGAATCCAATAGGTATATTAATAATTACAGTAATAGTTTTGTTAATAATTGTGATTGTAACTCTACAGTAATGGTAGTGATGCTATAGGAGGCTAGAAAAGTGGTAAGCTGAAAATGTTAGAAATATTTTAAAGAATAATGATTACATTAATGAAAGTAGTAATATGACATTTGTAATACTAGTTATGAAGTTGTAAG
>JADBJO010004992.1:105032-122212 GCA_016801955.1 Conus betulinus
AAAAACATCAACACGACACATTTCATCACTTTGACAGACATCAGAATGACCCCAACCCCCCTTTCGAAAAGTTGCAAGAAATGTCAATTCAGTTTGTTCATGTTCAGTAGCTGGTGTGACCACCATTTGCTGCCATACATTCCGTCAGCCGTCGCCGCATGGAGTGGACGTGGTTCTGCAGCACCTGATGAGGGACTGCGAGCCACCTGCTGACGCTGCAGGAGGTCCCTGACCACCAGAGCGCGATGAGGAGTGGCGTTGTCATCTTGAAGAATGGAGCCTGGTCCCATGGCCTGGAGGGTGGGGATGGTGATAGGCCTCACAATCTCATCTTTGTACCTGTTTCCGGTGAGATTACCTCTAATAAGGTGCAGAGGGGTTCTGCCGTGAAGATGGAAGCAGGTTACTTCTCAACGTCCTGGCAGAGATAAATCTGTCTCGAAGCGCCGACAGCTGGAGATACCGATCGTATCGCCGAGTCGTTGCTCTTGGGCGTCCAGAGCGGGGGCGTTCTTCAGCACTTCCAGTGGCTTGAAAGCGTTGGTTGAGGCGCTGGATGACAGAATGGCTCACTCCCAGTCGTCTGGCCACTTCCCGACCGGAAACGCCGTCCTGGAGCCATCCCAACGCCCCCCCCCGCGATCGAGTGTTGAAAGTCGTTGTCTTGGTGGCATGCTTATTGAGAGCCCAGGTTGTCGCCCTTAAAAACACATCTGCGTTGAACTTTTGCTGAGCAGTGTTTATCACACAACCATGACTTGCACGTACACTGTGCCAGAAATCTGCAGCAGCTCTGCTCTCTCAGCAAGAAGCAACCAAATTTCTGTCAATTTCTATTGAATTTGTAGGATTTTGAGCGCCCCTGACAACAGTGTTGCTGGCTTGCAATGGGTGTAAAGCAGATTTTGGGCACGTGCAGCAGCAACTGAAGTTGCAATGTCGCTCAAGTTGCGCCTTTCTCTCCATTGCTGTCTTGGTGTAAAATAACAGTTTGTAAAACTACTGAAATCTGAAGCCGGCCCTTAACTTGTGTTGACCAGTATATTTTCATTCACTATTTCTTCAACATGAACCATCTTCCCTCCTTCCTGTGCATATGTTGTGGACATGTTGATAACTATGCGCACCCCCCCCCCCCCCCCCCCCACACACACACACACATATCCACACACACACCCAAAATCAAACACACACACACACACACATACACACACACGCACACACGCACGCACACACACACACACACACACACACACACACACACACACACACACAAAACACGCACTCTCTCTCTCTCTCTCTTTCTCTCTCTCTCTCGCGCGCGCGCGTGCATACACGCACACATGAATATATATATATATATATATATATATATATATATATGTGTGTGTGTGTGTGTGTGTGTGTGTATACATATGTGTGATGTATATATATATGTGTGTGTGTGTATCCGCGCGCGCGCGCGGGCAGGCACGCGCACACACGCGCGCGCGCGCGCGCGCGCACGCACACACACACACACACACGCACACATCCTTCCCATACCTTATATCTTCTGTTTCCTTTCTGTTCTTCCTGTCCTCCCCTCTCTCTCTTCCCGTTTATCTAATCAGTATACCTTTTCTTACAACTTCATAACTAGTATTACAAATGTCATATTACTACTTTCATTAATGTAATCATTATTCTTTAAAATATTTCTACATTTCAGCTTACCACTTTTCTAGCCTCCTATAGCATCACTACCATTACTGTAGAGTTACAATCACAATAATTAACACAAAACTATTACTGTAATTATTAATATACCTATTGGATTCCATCCTTCCCATAACTATATTCTGTTTCCTTTCTGTTCTTCCTGTCCTCCCCTCTCTCTCTCCTCCCCCTTGGTGTTGTTGTCGTTGTTTTTTTTTTGTTTGTTTGTTTTCTCTTTACTATCAGAATTAATACCTTTAGTACCATAAATATTAACATGTTTATTTTTTTATTTATCTTTATTTTTATGTTCGTGTATTTATTCTATTCTACCATTATTTTTCATTTTTTTTTTTATGCATTTATTATTATTATTATTATTATTCAATTTCTTTTCAATGTTTCATTTATTTATTTATTTGATTATATAAAAAATGTATTTTCTACACATATTTCTGTATCGTGCTTTTATTACCTTAACCTTCACTATCGTTGTTAGTAGTACCATTCAGTAATAATATTGCTAGTATTGATACTACCACCACTAGCATTGACATCACCATCGCCTTAGCCTCTGGGATTGTTGCCACGGCAATCCTGCTGTTTAAGAATCCTCTAACCCACTCTCCTTTCTCCCCATACCCATACTTATTGACACCAAGATTGGTAGTAATCTTGTCTCATTTTTTAAAATTTTTTAATTTTTTTTTATATTTTTGACCATTATTAGTATTCCTATCAGTATTATTATTATCATCATTAGGACTTTGACTCACACATTATTTCCCTTCCAACAACCTCGTTCTCATTCAACGCCTTCTTCCTTGCGCTGAACTCAGAAGCAATCAAAGCGATCAAAGCTAAGTGCATTTTTGTTATTTTTTTTCGTTTTTTTTGTTTCGCCTGATGAAAACCTAAGAGGTCGAAACGCGTTGTGTTTTGTCTTGTGACTCGTTTGTCCCACGTTTCTCTGGGCGGTTCGCTGACATTTATTTGAGATTTGTAGGGAAAAGGCAACAACAAAAACAGGCGCATGAAATGTCTTCTCTGCTGTGTTGAGAATCAACGTAGGCTGGTCTGCCCTCGCGCACCGTCGCTACTGAGATAATCTGACAGTGGTGTAACCTAATGAGTGGTGACCACGAAACACCGAGTAGACAGAAAGGAACTTTTGTTCTACTTCAGACAGTGACAGAAGTGTGTGCGAAGATAGATGTGCTAAACCTTAAAAGAAGCTGGAAATAAAATGAGGCAGGGAACAGTAAACAATAAACAGTAAACAAGTGGGGTAGTTTTTGCTCCCATAAGGAAACCTAACACAGAGTAACTTTTATTCAAAACTGGCACAGCAGTTTGAACTTGAATAAAGTCAGCAGACAAATACAAAGACAAACAATCTAATAGTGTGTGCGTGTGTGTGTGGGGAGGGGGGGGGGGGGGGGGGGGGGGGGGGGGGGACAAGCGTATGAAGACAATTTAGTTGTTGGCCTGCGTTGTTCTCCCTTGTTCTCCCCCCCCCCCCCCCCCCCTCCCCCCCATTAGACTGTTCGTCTTTGTATTTGTCTGACTTTATTCAAGTTCAAAAGGCTGTGCCAGTCTTGAATAAAAGTACTTTGTGTTAGGTTTCCCTTATGGGAGCAAAAACTACCCCACTTGTTTACTGTTTATTGTTTACTGTTCCCTGCCTCATTTTATTTCCAATTTCATTTTGATTAAATCGAGGTTATTTGTATTTGTTTCTGTCTGTCTTTGTTTGTCTTTTGATCTCCCTTGCATCCTTGGGTGGATCCTCAAGCGTAGGCTCAAAGATTGCCCCCTACATTTTATGCTATTTGCATAATATTTTTAGTTTTTCAGCAACTTTTTTTCCTCCCCACACTTTCGTTTGGTTTCATTCACTACCCTTCACTGGCTGCTTCGGGTGTGCTGTTGGATTCTTTTTTGCAGCCTTGGTGGTGAGAACACCACAGTATTATGGACTGTGGTGTGTCCCTATTTAACGCCAGGAGCGCAGATACAACCAGCCGTGTCTCCCTGATGACTTCCGACCCAGCGGACGAAAGGGCCTCGAAGCAGGCAATACAAATATATCTACTTTTAAAAAGGATTGTGATGTTTCCCTTATGCAGCTAGTGGAGAATTTTCATATCTATAATATATTTTTTTCTTAATTTCATGTTCTCAGTTTCTACATTTTCAACCTTCTGTCCTCCTCCCACTCCTTTAAGTCCTAAGTTTTGCCAAGTCATTACTAGAAAGACAATATAGTAGTTGTTGGCCTGCGCTTGGGAGCAAAAACTACCCCACTTGTTTACTAAAAAGAAGTGTTTAAACCTCGAGCCTACCGCCGACGATATGAATTTTCAAGAAGCCCTCGAGAAAATAGATCATCGCTTCGACAATCTAGCAACAAAAAAGGACATAGAAAAAACGAAGAACGAGGTGAAAATGTTGACTGACAGTTTCATGGAAAAGGTGGAAGAACTGGAAGGAAGAATACTACAAGCAGAAAGTAAGCTGGAAAACGCACAGGCGGAAATCGTGGCAGAAAGAAGAAAAAGTGACAGTCTGGCGAATGTGGTACGACAGCAGGAGAGGCGGATCAAGGGGAACGAGAGCAGTCTGAACGACCTGCTGACGCTGGAACCTACGTGGGTGCCGGAGGCGGACGGGAAGACGGCTGACGACTGTGTGCGGAAGGTGTGCCGGGTCTTCACGGACGGAGTTGGCATCGCCACCGCCGCTGCTGACATCGAGGTGGCCCACAGGTCGGGAAAACGAGGCAGTGCTAAAGCCAGGCCAATACTGGTGAGGTTTTTTGACAGAAAGAAACCGGATTATATTAACTAACCTGAAAGATCGGCGACGGGCAGTTGTGGTGGATGGAACTAGATCAGACTTCATCTATGTCAAGTCGGAAGTACCTCAGGGCTCCGTTTTAGGTCCGAGTCTTTTCCTGGCCTACATAAACGATTTGCCCGATAATCTCTCCTTACAGACATGTCTCTTTGCAGATGACACAGCTGTCTACTGGCAAGTAACAACCAGCCAAGACCAAGATGATTTACAGCAGGACCTTCATAAGCTTGAAAAATGGGAAAAGAGTTGGGGGACATGACTTTCCGTCCTGTCAAATGTACAACTCTTCCAGTCATCAGCCCCAAACGAAAGAACAAGCTCAGTGTCCCAAGCTACCATCTACACAGCAGATCTTGACAAATGTCACTTCAACAAAATTTCTAGGGGTCACCATCTCTTAAGATCTAAGTTGGGACCTACACATAAAAAAACATCATCAGTAAAGCAAACAAGTCGCTAGGTTTCCTGAGGCGCAACCTGAAGATCGGTGCTCGCAACATCAAAGAGACTGCTTACAAAGCACTGGTGCGCCCAGTTCTGGAATATGCGTGTACAGTCTGGGACCCATATACAAAAGACCACATCACTGCCATCGAGGCAGTGCAAACAAGAGCAGCCCGTTTTGTCAACAACAATTACCACCGACATGCAAGTGTCCAACAAATGATCAGTGAGTTAGGTTGGACATCTTTGCAAAACCGGAGAAAGGTTGCACGGCTCGCCATGCTCTACAAGACCAGACAGGACTTAGTACATATGGAGTTTGGAAAGGCCTTGTCTGATGGAAAACCTAAACTCAGAGCTGCAACCTCACGTGACAGAAGACTGCACTCTCATCAGCTAAACCGCCTCCAGTGTGTACAAGACTATAGATTAAACCCGTTCCTGCCACGTACGATCTAGGAGTGGAACAAAAACTTGACAGAGGCTGCTGTGACATCAGAGACTCTTGACCTATTCAGGTCAAGAGCTAGCAGCCTCCTGCAGTTAACAGGTCTTTTTTTGTTGTTTTTTTGTTTGTTTGTTTTTTTTTTTTTTTTTGTTTTTTTTTTTTTTTCCTGCGTCAACCTCCCAAAAGTGTCAGAATAATCAACCTGATGATTGTGGACACTCGACGGATGATGATGACAGAAGAAAACTGAAAAACAAAGGAACTATCATTGATGAGGACCTAACCTACGCCAACTACCAACTCTCCACAAATGCACACAAACACTCAGCAACGATGTCTGTGTGAAAATTCTAATGGAAGAGTGATGGCCAAGCTGTTAAATGGACAGATCCTGAAATTAAACATTCGCATGGACCTCGATGTGGCTTTCCGCAGGGCAATGACTTCCAATGTGATCAGTGACCAAGAGGACACGTGAGGTGACCGTGTGGCTGTGTGTATCATGATCATCAGCGGTTTTCATATTCCCTGCACACTTCGTGTCAGAGACATTGTTGTGGGTGCTTGTCATGTTGGTTTCTCTTTTCCTGCAACTTGAAATAGGTAAAACAACTGTTAATTTAGTTTGATTCTGATTTGTTTATCTCTTGTACATTTCGTGTCAGTGTAGCTGCCATATATTTGGAGTCATCTTTTTTTCTCACCTTCCTTACAACATTGAATCTAGAAGAGATTTCCTCCTTTTGTCCCCCCCCCCCCCCCCCCCCCCCCTCTCTCTCTCTCTGTCTCTCTCTGTCTCTCTCTTGCCTCGGATGTCAAACATTTTTGTGTTAATTCTCACCTGATTTACCTTGATGAGGGGTTGGGTGGAGGGGCATCCGTTTGTAGAGTGGGGGTTGCTGTGTATGTGTGTGGGTATGGGGGGGGGGGGGGGGGGGTGGAGGAAGCTGTGTACATATGTGAAGATAGGCAGGGGGTGGGGCCTTGAAAGGGAATTATTTATTCGCAATTGTGAAATATAGCTTTTCTGCTTTTGCTATGCACTCATGTTTACAAGTGATGGGGAAAGCCACAGCGGGCACATGATAAACCATACTTCTGTGTGTACTGATCTCTGCTTACTGTGGCCTAGGAATTTTGTGGGACATGTTGCTACAAAATGGACTAGATGTATACATGTGTCTCTCGACATTCATGTACAAAAAGGTTTATGGTCATAAGTCTCCGGTGTTTAAAACCAGAATGATATAACTATACGCTTGATTATGATGTCATGATTTTTATGTGGTGCAAATTGTGCGTACATGATATTTGGCAACAGTTTTCACTGCCAATGTTGACAAGACAGTTACCCTGTTTATTAGGCCTGTACCGTTCCTGGTCCCCACCTCCCCCTTCTGGTATTTGGTCCCTCACCCCTCTCCCCTCGCTTTAGGGCCCCTCATATTTCATTCCTTTTCTGCTATAGATGTACGCAGAAGTGGTAGTACACGATTATGTGCGCTCGCGCGCGCGTATGTGTGTGTGTGTGTGTGTGTGTGTGTGTGTGTGTGTGTGTGTGTGTTCGCGAGTAGAGAGGACAACACGCTCTTCTGAACCTGTGTCTTGCTCAGATCAGTTAACGCGAGTGCGTGATTTTTCATTGACTTTGTTTTGGCTGTAAATACTTGTGTTCTTGTTTCATTACTTCTCTTTACTCCAGGTGGATAGCTATGTGATCTTCTCTGTAAATGGGGGAAAAATTCATAGATATGTTTTTTTTTTCTTCGTTTTTTCCTCTGCTATGGATAAATTATTACCATCATATTCAATGCCGTTTTTGTGCTCCCCATAAAAAAGAATAGAATTCTGATTATTAGTGTCACTTAGCTAGTTAACCAAGAGTTTTATGAATTGTTCCTAGTGCGACTTACCTGTTGCAGTTGCTTTAGATCTTTTATTTCATTTATTCATGCGTGTGTGTGTGTGTGTGTGTGTGTGTGTGTGTGTGTGCGCGTGCGCAAAAAATATGACTAGCAACATGAAAATTTGTAATATGTGCAAATGCATCATTTTATGTTTTGTGTACGTGTACCAAATTGCACATTGTGGCTGACAAATTGCGTGTGTACCAGGTTGTGAAAAAGTTGTCTAGGTCCAAACTCCGCATATATGCACGTCTTACACTCATACATTGCTGATGTATGTAACTGAAATATGCTTGTGTACATGAAAATGCATTTACACTGATATCTGTATGCACGTTACGTCTTATGTCATAATCTATGATATTGTGCACAACGGGAAAGACTTATCTGACTTTTCAGGACGACAAGAAGATTATCCTCTTCCGCCCGCTGCGTTCTCTCTCCTCCCCCCCCCCCCCCCCCCCCCCCCCCCCCCCCCCCCTCCTGCTTTCCGTGCCGCCTCCTCTCTGTTCCCCCCCCCCCCCCCCCCCCCCCTTTTTTTTTTTTTTTTTTTCTCTCTCCACTGTCGGGGCATTCGTGCGTGATTTAAAGCATGTGCGCGCGTGTGTACGTATGTGTACATGTGCGCGCGCGCGCGCGCGCGTGTGTGTGTGTGTGTGTGTGTGTGTGTGTGTGTGTGTGTGAATAGCGAGGGAGGAAGATCACATCGCATAATTATTATTGTGCTTTATATAATTAACACCCGTGGTTGGCGTCTTCTGCCGCCGAATTCGGCCATTTTTCTGTTTTGTTTTGTTGTTTTGTTTTTCCTTGCTCGATTTGATCATCCTCCATCTGTAGATGGTAGTGCTCTTTAGCGTTTTGAAAACGTAAAGAGTGATGCCAATGACGATTTTTTTTTTTGGCTACAAGACACTCACTGTAGTCCTAAACTAGAAGCCTACATTAAAGCTGAATGGGGCTATAAATGTTTTTTTTGCCTCACATACTTCTAACTCCCGCGGGGTTGCCCATATTGTTTAATAATAACTTTGATTTCCACTCGAACAAGATTACACCCACTTGGCAACTATATTTTGTCTCGATAAAAGCAATGGACATGGAATTATTAACTGTGAATTTGTATGGACCTAATCGTGACGATCCAGAGTTTTTACATTACATTAGAAAAACAGATTCGAGATATAGAGGTTGAAAAAGTAATCATTGCGGGACTGGAACTCTGTCCGAAATTATACTCTTGACTGCTGTAACTACAAACACAATAATAATCCAAAGGCGCAAGAACAAATAGATAATATGATGGATAATCTGGACCTCGTAGATGTTTGGCAGGAACTGAATCCCGAGCTTAGGAGATACACATGGAGAAGGAACACACCATTCCAACAGAGTAGACTAGACTATTTTCTGATTTCGGATATATTAAGTAGTTGTTACTGAAGCAGATATACTACCTGGCTGCCGATCCGATCACTCCTTGATATTATTAACTCTGCAATGTGGCCAACAAGAGAGGAGAAGTCTACTGTGGAAATCCAATAGTTCCCTATTAAAAGACATGTAGAAGAAATAAATAATGTAATCAAAGAGGTAACTGAAGAGTACGCAGCCCTACCTTACTGTCGTGATTCCATAGTAAATATAGCAAAGTTTGATCTGCAGTTTGTTATCTCAGATCAGCTGTTCCTGGATACGCTGCTTATGAATTCGAGGGAAAAACCATTGCCTACGCAACAATGAAGAAACGTGAAGCTTTCAAAAGAGAAAAAGAACGTGAAAAAAAAGAACAAACTGAAAGAAAGGATTTACATACTGATGAAGAAAAAGCAGCTCTTGAAAATTGCAAACAAGAACTGGTCAGTTTAAGACATAAAAGAAATGGAAGGTGTCTTGTTGCGTTCAAGGGCAAGATGGGTTGCCGAAGGAGAAAAAATAACAATTTTTTTTTTCTTTAAACAGAGTTTTATTTCAACATTGTCACAAATATTACAATAGTAAATGAGACAAGGCAACAAGAAATACTTATATAAAGCCCTATCTTATGAGCGAATGCACACAATGAATTTGCGACGGACGTCTGAACAGCAAAGCATTTTGTTATAGCAATGTGAAGTTTCAAACACAAAAAAAAAAAATAAAGATAAAAAAAAAAAAACCAAGTATAAATAAACAATCAAACAGAACCCGACAACAGGAGTGAAAAATAAATGATGGAGAGGTAATAGAAAGTACATAAGTGTGACGAAAGTGGAGGTGTATGCCAAGTTATGCATAAAGAGGGCAACCAGTTTCTATATAACTGAATATCAGTTCGCGGGACAGTCAATTCATGAGTCTTGTCAATAACATGTCAGACACAATTCTAAATGTTAACTAGGCTCCATTGAGAATGCAGACTAGTGACTATGAGAAAAGAGAAAGACACAATAGCAGCACGTCAACAAATCCATATATGTACGCCCGATGTGACCAGAGGGGCAGTTGAAAATAGTCTTAGGAATTATGTTGCAAATCAAAACGCTTTGTTAGAGAAATAAATTTGTGAACAATTTCAAAAATATGAATATTAGTTTCCATGTTGAAAGAACCATTACCAAATAACAAATTACGAACAGAAATCAGTTCTCTAGGAAGGCTGTGGATGGAATTTGTTCGATGTATAGAGTACAAAGGGCAGTACAAGAGGAAGTGTTCGGCAGTTTCTTGGGGATAAGTACACGCACATGATGGATCGTTATGAATGTGGCGATTGTACAGGTCATAATTTAGTTCACTCATTGCAAGCCTGAGTCGACAGTGAATTATTTGTTCCTTTCTATTTCCGTGGTAGTAGTAAGGTGGGACGAGAGTGTCTGCAGAGAAAGGTAGTGTTTGAGGTAGCTGAGAGACTGGGTTTGTTGAACAGCAGTAGGAAGGGTATTCCAGATGGATACAGTTGAAGGGAAAAAGGATCTGTGGTATATATCTGTTTGGTGTCGAGGGATGATGAGTCTATCCAAGGGTCTTCGCAGGTGATATGGATTGACTGCAGAAACCAAGGGTGGCATTAGGTCACAGAGATATTTAGGGCAGACATTGTGAACTATCTTATGGAACATTATTATTTTGTGTCTGCGACGACGCTCCTTCAGAGTACAAAATCCTGACTCTTCCAACAGCTTTTTGTGACTAGTTCCACGTACAGCACCCGTGATAATGCGCAGGGCGTCCAAGTGTAAATTTTCTAAGATATTTGATTGATACTCCGCGCAATTATCCCAGATGATGTCAGCATAATCAAATATCGGCAGGATAAATGATTTATACATGGTTTGAAGAGCCCCTCTGGTCAATTTGTACTTAAAAGAGCGAAGACAGTTTATTAGAAGACGAACCTTTGCGCAGCAGTGTTGTTGACGTGCTCGCCCCACCTGCAGTTATTTTGAAGCGTGACTCCTAAATGTTTGTGATGATTTTGTTGTTGCATAGTTGTGTTTCCAAACTGTAGGTCATGAGAAACTACATTCCCCCTGAATACATTAAGTAACTCGGTCTTTGATTCATTAAAGACAACCTTCCATGTTTAAGCCCAAGCTTCTATTTTAATAAAATCGGATTGTAACGTTTCTTTCCTCACGATGTGATCTTCCAATGCCAAGGATATACTTGTGTCATCTGCAAATAGCTTGATAACTGACTCAATATTACTAGCTATATCATTGATGTAGACTAAAAACAACAGTGGTCCAAGGACAGAACCTTGTGGTACTCCTTGGGAAATGGTTTTCGCGATGGATTGTCCACCCCCGATAACAACAGACTGGTATCTGTCTGAAATATAACTATCAAACCAGTGTAAAAGTTGACCCCTAATTCCTATTGCGTTTAGTTTAAGTAGGAGACCCCTGTGCCACACACGATCAAAGGCTTTTGAGATATCAAAAAATACATATTGGTCTGGAATAGATTTGTCATAGTTTTTGACTAAATTATCGTAGATGCTGAGCAGTTGGCAGGTCGTTGAATCACCAGGAATGAAACCTGATTGTGATTCAGAAATTAACTTGTTTGCCATGAGAAAATAATAAACATGTTTATGCACACATCTTTCAAAGAGTTTACCCACGCAACTTAGGAGAGATATTGGCCTGTAATTGTTACATTCATCTTTATTTCCTTTTTTGTGGACTGGGGTTACATTGGCTATTTTCCACAGCTGTGGGAATTTTGCTTCAGATAGACATCGGTTGAAAAAAGGCATTTAAGGGTGCAGATATAACGTCGACTGAGGATTTCAATAATATATTATGGATCAAGTCTGGACCGGATGCTTTACTAGTATCAAGATTTTCTATAACGTTTTTAAGTTCAGGGAGAGTCAAAGTTATTTCTGTTAATTCAGCTATTTCACTGATAGCTATGTCAGGTAGGGGGTCGTTGATACCTTCTAGTTTATAATGGTAATAAAAAAAAGTCATTAAAACACGTTTGCTTTCTCTCTGCGTTAGAATAATATGTTTTTTCCGTTGACGTTCAATGGTGGTATACTTTCCGAGTTAATGCCCTTTTTATTCATAAACTGTCGCACAATTTTCCACCAATCCCTCTGACCAAACTTATGGGGATCTATAACTAGGTGGTTTTAAATACGTTGTAGTACTCTAACTTCCTTAACCTAACTTTTTCAACTACTTCGTTCCTCGCATGACGAAAATGTTCCCAGTCAGTCGGTAGATTTGTTTGTTTAGCTTTTCTGTGCAATTTATTTCTTTTCTTGATCAATCTTTTCAATTCATTATTGAACCACGGGGCATCTTTAGGCCTAATTGTTACTGTCTTACACGGCATACACTGTTTTGCTATTGACATAAATCTTAAAGTGAAAATTTCGCATGCTACATCTACTGTGTTATCTGCGAATATACTGTTCCAGTTTTCGTTGGACAGTAGCTCACAAAATTTTACGTTGTCTAACTGGTTATAATTGAAAATCGTCCTTTGGAAAGTACTGTATTTATACACAAGTGGCTTAAGAATGACACATGGAACACTGTGGTCACTGCAGAAAGGAGGCAGAACATCAACTGATTTGATTATGTCAGGACTCTGAGTGATGACCAGATCAAGGCAAGTACTTGATGTAGCTGTTACTCTTGTGGGAGAATCGACTACTTGTTTTAATTGATAATGGTTTAGAATATCAGTGAGGTGTTTGGTTGGATTAGTTAAATAGTCAACGTTGAAGTCACCTAAAATAATAAATTTCATCATCGTTCTGTCTGCTTTATTAATACTATCATTTATTAAGTCCCAATAATTAACGCGTACATTAGGTGGACGATAAAATGATCCAATAAGTAAACTCTCCTGATTAATTTTGGTTTCTACCCAAACTGCTTCTAGGTCATTAACTTGTAAGTCGGGTCGTGGTTTTACAATAAAGGCTATCTTTCAGGTAGATAGTCACGCCACCATGAGGGTCGTTCGCTCTGTCTAAACGGACAGGAGGGTGAAAGTTTTTAAGGAGTAAAGAGTTGTTGGAATCCAATGGTGATAACCAACTTTCAGATATAGTTATAATATCAAATTGATGCGATTCAGCTTCAAGCAGGTCGATTTTACTTTTTAAACTACGGGTATTATCGTGCATGACACAAAGTTCTCCACGTTCAATTGGACCAGGGTTACTTTCGATATCGCCTGATTTCATAAGTAAAGAATTGTGAAATTTAGAGAAAGTCAGATTGCTACAGTTAGCTGACAGATGATTAAATGAACCAGTTTTAGGTGGGTTTTGTTTAGCAGGTGGTGAGAACACGTCATCATTTAGATGCAATGAAAAGAAAAACAGCAAGAAAGCCATAGTCAAGTGTCTATCTTTCCTGGCATAAACAAGCAGAAAATACGGAATAGTGGTCGCCTTGACAAGAAAACAGTTTTCTGGATAATATCCCGGCTACATGATAGAACAGACCAATCATGGCTCTGTACAATGCCAGTTCAACGCCCATTTAGGTAACTGCACTGAGCAGTACAAGGAATCTGAAATTCGCCATGATTGGAATAACGCTGGTCCCAGACGCTTCTCTACGAATATGGTCATGAAAACCTCCCTGGCCTCCGTCACAAAGCCAACACAACATTCACCAACAAAATATTTTGCGGCCTTGAAAAGAGGAACTAGGTAAGTAAACATATAACGAAACTTGCATTAAGAGACGGTACAACATTAGCAAATGATAATGGCATTGCTGAGGCAGTGAATTCATTTTACAAAAAATTTTATATTCGGAAAGAGTTGTAGAAGAGTGTAAAATCTCAAGCCTTACTGACCAACTGCCACAATTAACGGAAGAGAACAAAAATATTCTGGAGGGGAAAATATCTTTAGAAGAGGCTGGATATGCGTTAAAAATATGGACAACAATAAAACCCTGGAAGTGACGGTTTTACAGCTGAGTTTCTTTTAGTTTTTTGGGTTACAGTTAGGGTCATATGTCGTAAGATCTTTAAACGAAGGGTTTGACAAAATGGAACTATCCACTACCCATAAGGAGGGCTCATCATATGCATTCCGAGAGGGGATATACCCAAAAAGATTTAAGGTATAAAAGAGAGGTTATAAAAGGAAATTAATTTCATAAAAAGTTATTATTTAATAATGAACAATAAATTAAATTAATAATATATTAATAAATATAAAAAAAAGAAATAATAAAAAAAAAAAGAAATTATAAATAAAAAATTAAAATTTAATAAAATATAATTATAAAAAATAAATACTATAAAATATATAAATTAATATAATAATAAATAATATTTATTAAAAATAAAATAATTAATTATATAAATATAAACTAAAATATTATAAAATTATAAATATAAATAAATAATAAAATAATATATAAAATAATAATAATAAAATTTTAATAATATTTAAAATAATAAATAATAAAATAATTAAAAATAAAAATAAAATAAATATAATAAAAATAAATAAATATAAATAATAAAAAATAATAATTATATATAAATAAATTAATTAATAATATTATAAAAAAAAATATATAAATAAATATAATAAATAAAATAAATATAAATAAATTTATTTTAAAAAATATAAATATATTAATATAATAAATAAAAAAAAAAAATATTAAAAATAAAAAATATATAATAATAATAAAATAATATAATTTATAAAAATAAAAAAAATAATATAAATAAATTAAAAATAAATAAATAATAAATAAATAATAAAAAATAAATAAAAATATAAAAATATATATAAAAATAATATAAATAATAAAAAAATAAATAAAAAAAATTAAATAAATATATAAATATATTAATATATAAAATAAAAAAAATAAATAATATATATTTATAAATTTAAATTATAAATATATATAAAAAAAAAAATAATAAATAAATAATTAAATATAATATATAATATAATAATAAATATATATAATAAAATATAATAATATATAATATAAAATAAAATTATAATATAATATATAAATAATATAAATAATAATATAAAAATAAAAATATAATTATATAATAAATAATAAATATAAATAAATAAAAATATATAATAATAAAAAAATATAATAAATAAATATATAAAATAATATAAATAATATAAAAATAATATATAAAATAAATATAAAATAATAAATATATATATAATAAATATTAATTAAAAAAATAATAATATAAAATAAAAATATATAAAATTAAAAAATATAAAATAAAATATAAATAATATAAATAATAAATAATAATAAATATAAAATAAAATATAAAAATAAAATTATATAAATAAAATAAATAAATAATATAAATAAATATAAATAATAATAATAATAATATTAATAATATATAAAAAATAATAATAAATAATTAAATAAAATAATATAAAAATATTAAATTAAAAATAAATAAATAAATAATATATAATAATATATAAATATAAAAAAAAAAAAATAATAAAAAAAAATATAATAATAAATATATAAAATATAAAAAAAAAAAAAAAATATAAATAAAAATAAAAATAAAAATAAAAAATAAAAAATATAATATAATAAATATATAATATAAAAAAAAAAATAAAATAATATAAAATATAATAAAATAAATAAAATATAATAAAAAAAATAATAATATAAAAATAATAAAAAATATATAATATAAATAAAAATAAATAAAATAAAATATAATAATAAATAAAAAAAAAAATAATAAATATAAAAAAAATAATATAAAAATAAAAAATATAAAATAAATATATATATAATAAAAATAAAATATATATAAAAAAAATAATATTATAATAATAAAAAAAATATAAATAATAAAAATATATATAATAATAAAAATATATTATATATAAAAAATAAAAATATAAATAAATAAAATAATATAATAAAATAAATATTAAAAAATATATTAAATAAATATAAAATAAAAATAAAAAATATAAAAAATAATAATATATAATATAAAAAATAAAAAATATATAAATAATATATATAATATTAAAATAAATAATAATAATAAATAAATAATAAAATAAAAAATTAAATATAAATAAATAATAAAAAAAAATAAATATAAATAATAAAAATAAATAATAAAATAAAAATAAAATAATAATATATATATAAATATAAAATAAAATTATAAATAAATAAAAATATAAATAAATATAAAAAAATATAAAATATAATAATAAAAAAATAAAAATAAAATAAAATAATAAATAAAATAAAAAAATAATAATAAATAATATAAAAATAATAAATAAAATAATAATAAAATAATATTATAATAATATAAATAAAAAATAAAAAAAATAAATAAAATATAATATAAAAATAATAAATTAAATAAAAAATAATTTATTAATAAAATAAAAATATATTAATATAAATAAATATAATATAAAAATATAAATATAAAAAAAAATATAATAAAAAATAATAAAAATTAAATTAAATAAAAAATAAAAAATAATAAAAAATAAATTATAAAAATTAAATAAATATATAAAATATAAAAAATATAAAAATAAAAATAAATAAATTTAAAATATAATAAAAAATATAAAATAATAAAAATAAAATAATAAAAAAAATATAAATATATAATTAATATAATATAATAAAAATATTAATATAAATAAATAATATAAAAAATAAATATAAAAAAAAATAAAAATATAATAAATAATATAATATAAATATAAATAATAATAATAAATATAATATTATAAATAATAATTAAATATATAATAATAATATAAATATATATATAATAAATTATAAAAATATATATTAAATATAATATAAAAAAAAATTAATAAAAAAAATATATAAAAAATAAATAAAAAAAATTATATAAATTATAATAAAAAATAATATTAAATATATATAAATAAAAAAAAAAAATAAAATAAAAATAAAATAATATATAATAAAAATAAAAAAAAAAAATATAAATATATTAAATAATTATATATATATAATAAATAAAAAAAAAAAAAAAATAATATAATATTATATATAAAAAAAATATAAAATAAAAAATTAAAAAATAAATAAAAATAATAAATTAAAATAATATATATATATAAAATAATATAAAAATAATAATTATAAAATATTAAATAAAAATAATAATAAATAATTATAATAAATAAATAAAAAAAAATATATAAAATAAAAATATTAATAATATAAAAAATATAAATATATATTATAAAATATATATATATATAAAAAAATTATAATAAAAAATATAAATATAAAATTAAAAAAAAAATATATTATAAT
>JADBJO010004992.1:123740-146240 GCA_016801955.1 Conus betulinus
AAAGGATGTGCCAGTCTTGAATAAAAGTTACTCTGTGTTAGGTTTCCTTATGGGAGCAAAAACTACCCCACTTGTTTATTGTTTTACTGTTCCTGCCTCATTTCATTTCCAGTTTCGTTTTGATTAAATCGAGGTTATTTGTATAAAGTCCTCCCCCTTTCTGATGCTACATCCCTTTTCCCTTTCTCCCCATCCAGTCGGGTCTTCACAGCCTGGCCATTAACGTCGCCATTGCTGTTGGCGCCGTTGCTAGTGTGCTAGTGTGGCGCTGTTGCTGGTTTCGGTGTTGCTGTTGCTGGCTGTTCGGTGTTGCGTTGCTGGGGCGTCGTTGCTGTAGTCGCCGCCACTGCTGATCCCCTGTATCGCCGACTCCTCACTCCATGATCGCCGCCATTGAGGTGTGTGTCGTCGCCGCCGTGGGTGTGAGTTGTCACTCTGGTTGGTGGCAGTCGTCGCTGTCGCCATTGTGTCAGCGGTGACTGCGAATGCCACCGATATTGAGCCTGTGTATCGCGGTCATCTGTGTCATCCGCGTCTTTGGCGGGCAGATTCGTCTGGTCGCCGTCGTGAGACTGTCAACGTCGTCGTCGTGTGGCCTGTTTTCCTTTGTGTCGATTTTTTTTTTTTTTTTTTTTTTTTTTGACAATGAAACATCTGAAGACATTGGGCTTGGGTGTGCATACATGAAGGATGCATGTTGATTAAAAAAGGTGTGACTGAAGGGATGAATGTGCGCAGTAAAGTGTATGCAAAGTGAATATAGTGATATGAAGTTAGTATAGTTTGATTGTTGTTGCTGTTGTTGTTGTTTGCTTTTGGGGGGGGTGGTGGTGGAAAGTTGTGGTCATGAAAAGAATTGATTTATATTATGCTATGTGTAATATACTGCTGGCCTAAGGAACTCTGCACACTGTAGCCGGGTAAGGGGTAAAATAACTTATTGTGGCTGCCTTGTCCGTAGGAACTGTGTGTTTTCAGTCTGTGGCGTATTCATAAGAAGATTCCGCTCACTGACTATTTTCTCGGGAATAAAATTTGTTTTGTTGTCAGTTCTTGTGTGGCGTGTGTGTCTGTTTAGTGGGTTAGTTGTGGGGGGCTGGGGGGGGGGGGGGGGGGGGGGGGTTCATGTCCGGCTTAGCGTCCCGTGACATCTACTAACTCCAAATCGTTAATCAATTCTATAACTCTTTCTTGTGCTTAAGGGTTATTGACATGACGGTAGTTATGATAGTCTAAATATGGATCCAGAACCAAATTCCAGTCTCCTGCTGCTACAATAACATTGGGATTTTGGAGGTTCTGTAATTTATCATGAAGCATTTGATAAAAACTTGGATTATCCCTATTAGGTCCGTATATATTAACAAGAGTCAAATCTTTATTCATACTTGTTAATGTCAAGATGAGATAATTTCCCAATGGTTTTGAAATGAAAAATTTAACCTTGTAATCAAAATATTATTCACTGAAATAGCAATACTTCGAGATTGCGAAAAAAAAAAATGAAGCAAAGTAGCATTCATACCACCATTCTGCTCTTATTTGTTTTCCTGATTTCTTTTCAAAATGCGTATCTTGTAGGAAGTACATCGAATAACCTTTCCCCCTCAAATAGTTAAATGCATCTCTTCTTTTGATGTAATTACTAAGGCCTTGGACATTTATCGATTCTATTTTAAATCTGTCAAGTGTTTCTGGAGTTTTGTGTACAATTACAATTTACTTTTTACTATACAATAACTCAACGGATTAGGACAAAGCATCAAAAAGGTAATAAGCGTACATTAATTTTATCTTGGTGTATGAACTCCATGCGGTCATAGCTTCTTTGTTTGTCTGTGACTGAATACAAACTGTGACTGAATCACAGAGTTTTTAAGGTGGGGTGTCAGTAAATGTTTTAGGCTGGGGTCCAGGGGCCGCCTAGGCCCCAGTGGGGTCTAGGGGCAAAGCTCCGGTGGGGGGACCAGGGGGACAAAGCCCCCTGGCCAAAAATTGGTTTTTGACATTTTAAAAGCTGTTTCTCCTGTGAGCTGGGGAGACATTATTAATAGCGTTTTATCAGTTTTGCACTGTGTTTAATATACAATCAAAATACACAAAAGACAATAAAATATTGTTACCTTATTGCAAGAGCATTTCCTTTGTCCTGGGGTGTATTCAAAGTGTATAAATTATAAGACTAAGACAATTTTTCAAGGGGGGGTCACTGGTGTTCAAATTTACTTTTTTCTATTGCAAGGGACCAGTAAGGCAAACACCAGAAAACTAAACTGTTCTACTGACGTTTTTGAAAGTTTCTTATAAATATCAGACACAGCACTGAAAATTAACCTTTACAACTCAGTTTTAAACACACTTATTTACAGTTTGATACAACACGAGAGAGAGAGAGAGAGAGAGAGAGAGAGAGAGAGAGAGAGAGAGAGAGAGAGAGAGAGAGAGAGAGAGAGAGAGAGAGAGAGAGAGAGAGTCACGCAGATGACCAGTACCCAGCAAGAATGACCAGTTTTCATTGTGATGTAAATTCATGTTTTCTCTATATTTGATTGCATATTACTGTGTGGTGAACATTTTTTTCTACCTTTCATGACATAGATGACCTGTAGTCACTTTGATGCAGTATCTATCTGTATATATTTTTTAATATGTACGTCTCCTCTTAATATGATGTAGGTCGTATAGGTTGTATAGATTCTATAGCAAAGAGATCATGAACGCCACTGAACTATCCATGTACAGTAAAACCTGGTTAATTGAAAAAGAGCCTTTGAACCACCTATGGACTTTTAATTATCCAAATTTAAAATCATCCCGCGTGTTGAGTTAATCTGAATTTTTGCCCAGTCTAAAACAACTCAAAATAAACCTAACAAATTTAAATTAACTGAGCAAGTCAAGGAGTAGTCCCAAGGAATTTCAATTAACTGGGCTTTGTTGCAGCACTGGCATTACTAGGAACCGAAAAGGACGAGAGAGAGAGAGAGAGAGAGAGAGAGAGAGAGAGAGAGAGAGACAGACAGACAGACAGACAGACAGACAGACAGACAGAGATTGGCCCCAATACCCTGGAGTTACAGGGGCCGCGATTCTTTATACCCCGCCACAGGAGAAGAAACATTCCAACTTCAAAAGTAGTTCGCTGTGACGCAGTGTTTTTTCTATCCGCTCAGATATTCCCTCTTCAATCGTGAATGTCTTCCTATAAGGTCTATACCATCGAAATATGCAACACCCGGGCCTGGTCCTGGTGTTGAAGACCAATCTGTCGCCTGGGCGACAGATTAGTCCTGGTTTGAAGACCAATCTGTAGCCAGGCGACAAATTGGGCAGGGGCGACAGATTGGTCGTTAACATCCGTGTCATCTACAAATAGTGATCTGGTGACCGAAAAAAAGTAAACAAAAATCAAGCTTAAGGAAAAAAGTTTTCAAGCGAGCGCTGCTGGAAAGTGTGCAAACTGCCGAAGAGGAACCTCATCAGCATGAGGTGAAACACACACAATAAATCAGGCTGACATGGTGAGCGACTTTGAAATACTGACAAGTGTAATCGGAAGGCTGTGAGAAAGAATTTCGCGGCTCGATATAACCATCAGTGAGCAAAAAGAAGCGATCGAAAAACTGAGCAGGCCTGTTCCGATAACAGCGTTTGTCAACAGTCAAACCCAGACGGACGTAACACCTACCTCTGGTTATCGCTCCTATACGGACGCTGCCAAGGTAGTCCCGCCGGTCGCTACATCCAAGACGACAACTGAAAGGTCTGTAGGGCGGTGGACTACGAAAGAAAAAAAGACAAGAAAAGCATAAACAAAATAAAAGAAATATCCAAAAGAACAGTACTGAAATGACGTGACTACCAATTACGTAGTAAAGTGACACCAAATAGAACGCCGAAGTTAACCCCAAATCAATGCCGGAAAAAAAAAAAAAAAAAAAAAAGCGATTCCCTCAGATACTCCCGTGTCCTTATTCTTCATGACTCTATGATGAACCGAGTCAATCCTACACGCTGGGAATGGCTTATGGACCACAAGTAGCTGCAAGGAAAGCTTTCACCATTGACAACATCAAGAAGGTTGCTGAAGAAGCAAGTCAATTGCTGCATCCTTCTTCAGACTGTGTGGTTCTGCACACAGGATTCAACGACCTTAATAAAGGGAAAGACGCCGCTGTGTGCGGAAAAGACATGGCTTCTGCTGTGATATCTGTCCAGCAAATCTTTCCCCAGTCCCATGTTGTGTGCAGCAAGTCAATCCCTGTGTCAAATCACAACATCTTGAATCAAAACGGGTGATACATAATGCGCACACCTACTCAGAATTAATTGGAAAAAATACCAAACATGTTTCTCATGTGGGTTACGACAACATTCAGAAGTCTTATCACCTTCAAGATGATCACCCATATGGCGAAGGAGCAAGGCTACTGACAAGAAACCTAGGCCGTCATCTACATCGCCTCTTCTGGGATCGACCACGACGCAGAGAGTGGAAGATTCAGCGGCACCGGGCATTCAACAGCAATCCCTGGCCTTCCAGACCCCACGGATCCTTACCACCGCCAGGAACGTATTGTCTACCTCCTCCCATGGCATTCCGCCACAGACCATAGGCATCGTCGGAAAACATCCTTAGTCCTGACTAGTGATCAGTTTTTCTTTTTTTTCACAAGTGACATATTGACTTATAGACAACTATGAAGAAAAAACGTATGTAACAATTTGAAAATATTACAGTGGAATGCCAGATCAATCTGCAAATTTTCTGCCTTTGAAAATTACGTACAACAGGGAAATTATAGTGTGTTAGCGCTTCAATCGCTAAATGTTGAAATATCAAAGCTTCCAAATATTAAGAATTTCTACTATCCACCACTAACTAACGTAAATATTTCAAATGAAAAGGTGCAGTACGCTATTTATGTTAGATGTGATTTACAATTTTCCACAAACTTTTCTATGCCCAGGACTACAAGATTCTGAAGACTGTTTTTCTGTAGGGGCTGCGATAAAAGTTAGCGACACCTCAGTTTATAATGTCATTTCAGTGTATTATCCCTACGGCCCCAAGGATGATAATACAGACTGGCTGAAAAACATCGATTTTACTTCTAAGAAATAGATAAGTGTTGGCGAATTAAATGCTCATGCTCCTTTTTGGGATACAGAATGTTCGAAAGTTTCTTCTAACAGATTTCTAGAAAATATTGTTGATCCAGTCTAATCTTGTTAAACGAAGGACGAGTTACTCGAATCCCAGATGTATCAACACACAAACCAGCTGCTATAGACTTGTCGCTGGTATCTCCACATCTAGCAATTGATTGCGATTGGTCCACTGGAGAAGACTACCTTGAAAGTGATCACCTTCCAATCACAATAAATTTGAATGATGAAATTAACACTGACATATCAGATGTTGAAGACAATTCTAAATTATGATTATAAATTAGCCTATTGGGAAGCTTCTGCAAACAGTCTGATGGCATATGATACAACGTATGTTGAAGATGACAACATTGATGTTTTTTGTTCAAATTTTGCCAAAATATTGATTCAAGCTGCTGATAGTGCTATTCCAAGGAGTAGATATAGGAAACTTGGTTTTTTTTCGGTAACGTGTGGTGGACTGAAGAATGCCGATTACCTGTAAAATCAAAACGTCAGACGTTTTAAAGGTGGATCCGAAATAAGACTGAAGAAAATTTTCAGACTATGAAACAGAAAAAAAAAAAAAAAACAAATGTAATAAAATAATCGCTCAAGCAAAAAAGACATACTGGGGTGAATTTTGTAAGAAGGAAATAACAGAATCAAAAGACATGTTTAAAGTGTGGAAAAAAGTGAAAGAAATGAAAAATGGTCACAAAAACAACTTTACCCTATTAAGCTAGAAAAAGGGATTTCCTACCTCTTATGAAAAAGCGGAGGATTTTGTTGATTTCTTTTCTCAGAATAGTTTGTCTTCATCTCTACAAGCAGAAAATTAGCAATATAGATTGAAAGAGGAACAAAAAGAGGACTATTGGGATCCTGATGCAGTTGCAGATCATTTTTTGAATTCTCCGATCAGGTCTCAGAATTGTCAGAAGCTTTATCATCAGTCTCATCTCAGAACTCAGCGGTTGGTCTAGATGGCATTCTTATCAGATGCTAAGTCATCTGCCGTCTTCCTGGAAACATGTTCTACTCTCGTTATTCCAAAAATGTTGGAATAATGGCGCTCTCCCTAAAGTTTGGATGAGTTCGGTGGTCATACCAGTTTTGAAAGAAGGCAAGATAAATACTTCTGTGTAAGCGGTTATAGACCAATCTCTTTGTCTTATCATGTCGGGAAGCTTCTGGAAAAAAAAAAATGTATTGAAGCGTCTGGAGTACTATTGTGAAAAGAACTATTTGCCTCCAGTCCAGCAGGCTGGTTTTAGAAAGGGTCGGTGCACGACACACCATCTTGTAAAACTTACAAATCAAATTAAAAAACCGTTTTTCCCACAGAAAAAGTACGTTGGCTAGATTTTTTTATGTTCAAAAAGCCGCCGACGACAGTGTTTTGCATGCTAGGCTGCTTTACATATTAATAAAGATGGGTATTTCAGGCAACATGTATTCTTACATAAAAAAGTTTCTTAATGGACAGACATATATGTACAAGAATTGGTCAGATGTATTCTTCCTTCAGGTACATTAATATGGGTATCCCCAAGGATCAATTATTGCCCTAGTTTTGTTTTCAATTCTCCTTTGTGATCTTCCTTCTGCGCTGTCCAAACATATCCATGTAGCTCAGTATTCTGATGACATTGCAGTATGGATGCATACTAGTTTAAGAGAACATATATAGAAGAGCTCAATTAATCATATGCAGAAGTCATATCAATATGAACTGGGCAATTTATCAGCATATATAAAAGAAAATGGGCTTGAATTATCAGGTGAAAAAAAACCTGTTTAATGTTAACAATGGAGAAAATCCGCCTGTACTCCCATCCTTGAATACAGATGGCACTTTGTTGCAATATAAAAAAAACAGTCATTTTCTTTTTAGTCTTTTTAACGCCAAAACTAAGCTGGAAAATGCATATAGAAAATTGTTATCTAAAGCTATAACTAGACTAAATTTTAAAAAAAAAATGTTAATTGCCAACCTTGGGGGTCAAAATACTAAAAACCTTTTGCACCTTTCTTTGGCTATTGTCTGCTCCAAGTTAAAGTATGAACAAGAAGTGTACTTTTCAGCGCCAAAGTATCTTTTAAAAAAGTTACAAAGTATTGACAGTAAAGTTATTAAATTAGGTTTAGGAGTTCCTGTACACACAAATACATATAAGAGCTACAAAGCGGTGAATATCTTACCTTTATCGGAGCAAAGACGTCTAGAAGTAGCCAAATATGTGATTCGAAGCCTGTCAGTAAAAAAATCAGTTACTGATGATATTTTTGTAAATTGGAATAAAGATTTTCCAAGTAGAGCCAAGGACAGCTCATATATTCAGCCAATAATGAATTATACCGCTGAACTCATGTCTAAGTGTTGTGTAGATTAACATCGATTCCAGAGTTGGCCAGAGTTCCAATGATGCCTTCTTGGGAACACTTGAGTGGAAATTTTGATTATGAGTATAGTCTTAAAGAAAAAAAAAGAAAATATCAACGTTCTAGTGAACGATGTGAAAGAACACCTCGAAAAATCTTATCCTAATCACCGCCTATATGTATATCTATACTGATAGTTCAGTTATGGACACAGCTGATAGCGGTTCTGGTTTCGTTATTCCAAGTCTGAATATACGAAAACATTTTCATCTCGGAAAGGGATGTTCAATATTCACTGCAAAACTGTATGCTATACTGATGGCTTTATTTTGTGTACATAGTACTCCAATATCCTTTTTTAGTGTGCTGTTGTTTTGTGTTGATTCCAAGTCTGTTTTGCAATCACTGCAAACTTGGGATTGTAACGCCAGAAAAGATTTACTATATGAAACAAGGTACCTGATACACTGTATTATGTCTCAGGGTATAATCGTAGATTTCTGTTGGATTCCTTCGCATTGTGGTATCAGAGGGAATGAAATAACAGATAATCTAGCTAAACTTGGCGCACAAAACTGTTCAGAATGTGTGCTAAATTTGCCATTACATCCTTCCAAGTGTGATATACTATTCAACCTGGAACTCTACGTTTATAAAACCTTTTTCTGTGAAAAATGCTACACACTGCCTAGCTGTTCACGCCATCTGGCTAAGATTATCACAAAATTAAGGCTGAACACATGGAAGACCAAATTTTCTGCTGAAGTTGTGTCTGTCTGTGGAAAATTTATCTCTGTGCATCACCTTCCAGTTTTAACTGAAATGTATACGGCGAAAGTATCAATTTTGACATATGAAAATGAGAGTCAAGGTCTGTCCGACTCATGCATAATTGAGTTTGCCGCCACTTTAGCCAGTTCTGAGGTAGCTAGACTATTATGAGGGTCTTAACTGATATGCTGTTTTCTTTTTCATAAGTGTATGCAGATGTATGTGTTGAAATCACTTAAGTGGTGGTGGTGGTGGGTTGTTTTTTCCCGTCTAATATCATCTGCCGGATGAAAAGACGTAAAATAAAAAACCACTACCAATATACACCCCCAAACACCATCTCCACCATCCAGGTACACTACACTCGTAGACACATAATACATATGTGAACAATCCATATGCACCTATATATTTTCATAGGAGTCCCTCCCCACACCCCATCCCATATTGTTTTTTTTTCCCCTCAGGCGCCCCCTTCCAAGCATAAGACTCCTCTACCACTCTCTCTTTTTCTCTATCTGTAGTTCTGTTTGTGTTTTTTTTCCTCTATCTGCCTCTCTTTTTTTTTTTTTTTCCTGTTATACACACACACACACACACACACACACACACACACACGCCTTTAAACACGTAATCGTCCGTTTACGTATATGTTTTCATACGTCATTGCCTATACGTATTTATTTGTTTTTCTTTTTATGTCACAAGTCCTGAAGACGGTCCATGACCGAAACGTTGATTTTTGTTCTGTTTTTTTTTTTCTTTTTTTTTTTTTCTATTTCAAAATCTTCTAAGCATCCTCAAAGACATTTTGCTATGCATATGTGTGTGCTTTTCTTCCTGAGTGTTTGAGTGGCATTTTTATCTTAATCATTCCATCGGCGCAAACACAATCCGTTCCATCCGTCTTCTTCCCCACCTCCCATTTCGAATTATAGCCCATGGCCAGTGTCCGAGAAAAGATTTTCTGTGTGTGTGTGTGTGTGTGTGTGTGTGAACGTTGAACTAAAAAAACAAACAAACAAAACAAAAAAACAAACAAACAAACAAACAAAAAAGATCGCTGAAGTTACATCAGAGTAAATATAACGGCAATCCGTTTTTCAATTGTCCTCATACTATAGCGATTGACCCAGATAGGTACTCAAAGCGTGATAAGAATCTGACTTTTTTCCTGAAATATTTGACAGCATATGTCACTTCCTGCCTGTAAGCAGCAAACGTAAAGACCGACGAAACTTCACGCATAATACTGTATCTTTACCGTACCATAGCATCTAATCGTCACTGGGATTGTAGGCTCTTCTTTGTTCGTTGGTTGGTCGTTGTTGATCTTGCTGTTGTTGCTCCTGTTCTTGTTCTTGTTGTTCGAGGGGTGGGAATGTGAAAAAGGAACAAAACAAAACACAGGCATGAAATACATGTCCAAATACATATGTCAAAATCTGCATACTTTACATACTTGCACGTATAATCCAGCACATATCCATACATTCGACTAAATGTGCATGCACCTTACATAAAAATAATGTATCTATGCATACAGATTTATTCGAATATTGTACATGTGAAAAAACGGTCAGACCATATTACAAATACAGGCAGACAGACAGATGCACAGACTATTGACTGAATGGGAAATATGATAACAAAGCAAAACAAAACAGGCTTCAAAGTGAGGTGCATACTCATCATCACCATCATCATGATCATGATAGCAATGATCATCATCATCATCATCATCATCATCATCATCAGTAGTAGTAGTAGTAGTAGTAGTAGTAGTAGTAGTACTAGTAGTAACATTTTCTTCATTTTATTACCATTATTCTTATCATTATTTCAACCCGTATTGTCTCCCCGACAAGTAACCTCGTTTCCATTTCCCACATCCATTTTGCGCACTATCTGAGTGTTCCTCCTTCGTTTTCGTTTTGGATGTTGTTCGTCTCGCCTCATGAAGACCAACGAGATCGAAATGTGAAGTGTTTATTTTGTGTTCTGTTTGATCTTTCGTTTGGCGCTACGGTGACAATTTAAAGAGAAGAAAGGCAGCGAATGAAATACCGCAAAAACAGACATTTCTTCCACTTTTGCACTATGTCATAGATTTAATAATATCCTTAACTCTAATCTTCCATTTTTGTTCTATATCATATTTTGCAGCTTATGCCATCAACAGAAGTAAGTGAAGTGTAGTATGTTACATACATATAAAAAGGAATGGAAAACCACGTACTTAGTCATGAAATAATCGAGAAGGTAAACGTGACCTGTAATGCCAGCATTCGGCACAAAAAAGTCTGTATGGTGAAACCTAAGTTGGTGATATGTTGTTTCACTGCATGTCTATTAAAAAAAAAAAAGCTTAGATAATACTATTTATGGAAGTTACCCTCCAAATCTGCACGTACACAAATAACTTTTTGCTGTCAATATGGTCTGAAGCATTTGTCACATCAAAGCCTGGTAAAACGAAAAGACTCCATTAGTTGCATTTTCCTATTGTTCGTACATTTTTTCTCTATTAAATCATGAAAGAAAATATGGCCAGAACTATGTGAACCACAGGAACCACATCTGTCGTTATCAACAACTTCCATTTCTGAAGCACCTGTGCATTATCTTCACTCGAACCATTTCAGATTAACATCCTTTACTTTGAGCGCATATGGAAAACAGGACGCTTAGCCATGTTGCACTGATAATTTTTGGTCCCATATTTCACAGCTTGTCGGTATCAGTTATTTTCCATTAATGTTTAATGTGGCAGCATGTTTTGAGCCTTCTTAGCTTGTACAGAATTACTTATAGCAGTTTGACGAGTTTATGACTTAAATATCTTTTACGCTAACGTGAGCCTTTCTAGCCTGTAAACGATTTCTTTTGACAGACAGACTGACGAATTTATGACTTCAATATCTTTTATACTGATGCCACACTTCTTTTCTGTAATCGCTTATTGCCGATCCATACCTGGCTTAGGGAAGAAAATTGAGGCCGACATCATGCTCCCCTTTAAAGAGCATATGAGATACAACCTTTCCCTTCTTAAGAAAAACAAAATCTCCAAGACAATGTATAGATTTCTTTCTTACCCATCAGAATAAATATATTACGGAAAACAGACTCTGCAAGAAGTTCAACGGGAGTTTTACAGTACACACTTGTGATGAAAGTTTTTGAATGCTTCGAAAACATCTGCCCAGAATCAGTTATCGTTACTAAACTTGAAAAACAAATTCCAGGCCATTTAAAAGAACAAGTTGCTAGTGAGAAAAATTACTGTACAGAATATGCTTCCACTTGTGGATGGTTACAATTTTGTTGTTGTTGTTGTTGTCCTCCAACCTCCAGCTTTTCCCACTGTTTTCTCTCTTCTTTTATCTTTTTTTTTTTTTTTCTAAGTAACTGGGGCCTCCATCCTCCTATTTTTCACCACTGTCTTCTTTTACCCTCCCTCCTTTTTTCTTTCTTTCTTTTTTTTTCTTTCTCAATAAAGACGAACTCATGCTCACCATGCAATGTCTGTGTGTTGTTTGCAGATGGAGAGTCGCACGCTGGTTTTAGTAACGTTCCAACGTTCGATATAAAGCGTCTGGGTTTATTCGTGTACTAATGTATGGTGTATTGACACTTTCAAACTGATATGTTTACGACACAATAAACGCATTAATCCATGTTAGTCTTAAATCTGTGACATATTTTTTAAACGCGAGAATACCAAGAATTCCGTTTTAAACGCTTTCCGGCTTTTTTTTTTTAATGATAACTTCAAAGCAAAATTGCTGGCACGTTTGGGGAAAAAATGTATGGAGAGTTTGGGAACGGTAGCCACAAACGTGGCAGTTCAGATAGGAATATAGATTTTAAAATTGCCACTCTGCCAAGAGGCATTCATTGGCATTTTACCCATGCTTTGACACTCCTTGGTTGTTGTTGTTGTTGAAGTCGTTACCGTCTAAGTTTTCGTTGGCCCATAAAAGTGGATCTTTCCTACAGAGTGCTGCTAAGAACAACTCTTTTGTTGCTCACGGAACCTCCGTTAATCATCTCATCTGGAAGACTAACGGGAAAAAACTACCCCACCCTGGGCCCTGTACCTGACCGCTGACACCAGGTCGTCTCGTTTCCTTTGCAACTGCTCTAATTCTAACGATGAGGACCACATGAAAGCTGCCTATGAGATGCCTTTGATTCCAGACAACTCAGAAGGGTCCTGGCCATGAAGTGGAGCATGTGACTTCATCACCGACGAGGAAGTCGGGAAGTGCTCTCCTTCGTATGCAAAAAGCGCCAAGTATCACATCGTCCCACCACTACCCCACTCCCCGCCCCTCCAGCCAGCACCCTTTCCCCCTCCTTTACAGCTGGCAAAACAATTACTTTGGTGGACACTCGTAGGAAGAAGACAAAGAATACTACCAAAACTGAACTGGCAACAGACCATTCAGTTTGACCGATGAATCAGGCGTAGCAGCAGGAGGACGTCCAAACTGACGGCTGAGCAATCCCGCAAGATGGTGATGACCGCATCATACGTAGGGCAAGCAGGAGCTTCTACATAAGTGAGGGTCGCCACGCCGTTAATGTCCTTCATTGTCTTGAGAATGATAGGACCTTAATCTCACCATGCATGTTCACTGTTTTGACGGAACTTCAACATCATATCTCTCTCTTCTCTCCTGCAGATTTGTCAGCCTTCCCGCTCTCACAGATCTAGTGGAGAAGGCTACTGTAAAGTAAGTTCAAATGATCTGGACAGGAATCATTCCACTGTCTGAAACTTCCTGCCATGCTCTCTGAGAAAAAATTCTAACCTGAACTCCTTCAAAGCTGAATTCAAGGCTTCCCTTTTGCGTAGAACTTTTGATTCAACGCATCAACCTTAGAGCAAAATGCACTGGATCTTTCTCGATCACACTGGCTATAAAATTGTGTAGAGTTTGTGCGCATACAACTGGAGAGCTTCCAGCATGGTTTGTGGCGCTCCGCTAAAACAGGGATTCATCTGAGCGGCGTCCATCGCAGGCTGGACCAAAATGGGGGGGGGGGGGGGGGGGGGGGGGGGAGCACTCGATAGATCCCCGTCTCGATAGATCCCATTCTCGATAGATCCCCGTCTCGACGGATCCCCGTCTCGATAGATCCCCATCTTGATGGATCCCCGTTACTGTTTTTTTGGATCTACCGAGACGGGGATTTATCGAGACGGAGATCTATCGAGACAGAAATTCGTCCACATGTAGTGGGGGGGATCTATCGAGACGGGGATCTACCGAGACAGGGATCTACCGAGACAGGGATCTACCGAGACGGAAATTCGTCCACATGTAGTGGGGGATCTATCGAGATTGGGATCTACCGAGATGGGGATCTACCGAGACGGGAATCTATCGAGATGTACCCGACTAAATGATACTGAGCTGGACTGACACGTTTTTAAGTGGATTTTTTTCTTTTTTTTCTTTTCTTTTTTGCTAAATCGGACAAAGCTGTTAACACTCAAGACCAAGCTGCATTTGGTATTCATTCATGGACTTAAATGTACCACTTAACTGATTTCAAATCGTCATGAATTCAACTCATTTCTCACTCATTCGGCGCTGTGAAGATTTCACACATGCGAGGGAAAAACTCGCAGTCTATTTCCAAACTTGCTGGAGAGGGAAAGAAGGCAAAATGTTGCATCTCTGACCGTTTTGGACAGGTGAAGTCAGTAAACTTTGGCTCGTCTATGGTCAGACACCAACATAATGGGAATAACCACCTGTGCACCGCAGTGGCATATAGTCCAGTGCGTATCAACAGTCATAATGAGTCACTGAAATTAAGTCTTTAAAAGTTCAAATCTTACTTTTAATCTGTATCACTTTGAAAAAAAAAATGATTTGATTTATTTCAGTTTTATGCTATTAGCCAATAACAATCCACATTTTTACGTGAGTGGTAAAAAAAAATCCGTAAGCATATTGACATTTCGTCCTATAGATTGTCAGAATGTTTTACTTGTTTTACTTGAGCTAGGACATGTCTCAAGATTCAGATGAAACGCCTTTTAAAAGTAGTTGTTATAATTATCATGATTGTTGTTGTTGCTATTATTATTATCATCATCATCATCATCATATCATCATCATCGTTGTTGTTGTTGTTGTTCTTGTTGTTCATTTATTCATCTATGCAAGCATGCACTCATTAATATCGTTGTATTAACACTAATACATACTACTAATAAATGAAGACATTCATCCATTTCTGCCTCTAGACTGCAAATTTTAACGCGTTCCAAGACAATGTTGCAACACACCACACTCGGCGGTCTTTATGAACACCAATCATCATTGCACCGCGAGCTAATTATTGCTATGATGGTGAGTATGGAAAAGTGGTTGTTGGCCCCCATCTTTCTTTCTATCCAACCTTCCCATGCCCTTCCCCCTCTACCACAAGAAATAATTTCATGAAGGAACGGCCGGAACTAAAGGCCACCCGAAGCGGTCAAAAAAAACACCCCAGTATGGGCACCGCACTTTTCCCGTCGACGCCCCACAAACTCTGCGTGTCACACTGTCAGAGGTTTGACACTGGTCAACTCCCACACAAGCCATCTACCTGAAGGTCGGTCGGAGTGGAAGAGCTCAATGCAGCGAGAGAGGTTCGTTCGCTTTCAGATTGTCATCACGCGTGCACGCCGAGTGTCACGCGCTGTGTCAGGAGGAGCACGCGCACGTTGATGGTCCCGCGCACACGGCTGGGTGCCAGCAATTCTTGTCAGCTGGGGGACAGGGAGGCAATCGGGAGAGAAGAATGAGTTGTCGACCTTTGCTTGTGCGCACGGTTAGAACCTTACAGCGCACCAGTTGTGTGTGTGTGTGTGTGTGTGTGTGTGTGTGTGTGACCACGTGAAATTTGTGTCAGTGTCGTTTTGATTTTACCTACTTTTTTTGTTCGCATCCTGTTCAATATTTTCCATCAATTGTGTTTTTGAAACCGCGATATTTTTTAAACCGTCAGCGTGGCGAAGCGTTAAAAAAAAAAAAAAAAAAAAAAGGAAATAGACGAGCACTATAAATTTGAAGATAGGAAAAGTGTCAAACAGATACATTGATAGCTTTCGGGTGTGTTTAATTAATTTTTAATAAGAAAGAAGACTGAAATAGGAAATCAAGTTTCATATCCCCAAAGCGATAATACTTTATTACCTGATAAGAGAACAAAACAATAACGAAAGAACAAGAACAACGAAAAGAATAATACATATGCGCAAGTGAAATGACTGACACGACTGATAGACTTCGATTTTGTTGTAGTCGCCACACGTTTTTCACCAAACAACAAATCACTTGTTTATGCAGTTTCCGTACTTCAGAAATCTAAGTGTGTGACAAGCTGAAGGGGAAATGGGCTGACCACGTGTGTTAACAGCTTTGGAAATTCTATGTGCCACACATCCTTTACACACACACACACACACACACACATACACACACACACACACACACACACACACACACACACACATATATATATATATATATATATATATATATATATATATAGAGAGAGAGAGAGAGAGAGAGAGAGAGAGAGAGAGAGAGAGAGAGAGAGAGAAACTAGGGACTATATACAATACTGAAAGCAGAGAAAACAATCCATGAAATTTTCAGAGAAATCAGTGTTTTGCGTGGCGGCTTTAGTTTGGGTGCAGCAGGTTGTGATGAGGTGACATTGCCCAAGCGTCTTTTTGATCTCTCTCTCTCTCTCTCTCTCTCTCTCTCTCTCTCTCTCTCTCTCTCTCTCTCTCTCTCTCTCTCTCTCTCCTGCATGAAGATCGATACCGGTCATGATAAAGGGACGTATAGAGAAGGGTGTGCCTTATTCTGTTCGAAGTAGAATCCATAAATATATGTTCTGTAGTCGTTGAAGGACTTTGCTTTTCTTTCTCTATTCATTTTTTTATTATTATTATTATCATTATTGTTATTTTGTCTTTTCCCTATTCTTCTTTAACAGTACAAGTTACAAACTTAATCACAGTGTTACATGAATCTTCTTTACGAGACCCAGATGAGGAAAGACACGCAAACTATTTCGATCGCTCCTTCGTTTTTCTCACTCTTTAACTAAATCTGCATGATCTAGGTCTAGTTGCAAATTGAGGCGAATGCAGGCTGAAACCTAAACAAATTTTAATTGTGATTAATCCCCCCCCCCCCCCCCAACCCCCCCCAAAAAAAAAAAAAAAAAAAAAAAAGTAGACATACGAATCACAAGACAAAACACGACGCGTTTCGACCTCTTAGGTCTTCTTCAGGCAAGATACAAAACGCTCAGGACAACGAAAATGAACGAGCAATCACTTATCTTCATCAACTTTAGCGCAAGAATGAAAAGAGGCTGTCAAGGAGACAATGTGTGAGCCGAGGTAGTAATGATGACAATCATAGTACTGATAAGAATAATGATAACGATGATGATGATGATGATGATGATGATGATGATGATCAATTTTTTTTTTAAATGAAGAATAAAGACAGGATTACTTCCATTTTTGGTAATAATATGGCAATAGCAGTTGTAGTATGGGAGAAAGGAGAGTGGGTTAGAGGATTCTTAAACAACATGGTTGCTGTGGCAACGGTCTTAGTGGTGATGGCAATGGTGATGTTAATGGTAGTGATGGTAATATCAATAATAACAATCGTATTAATTATAATGTTGATAATACTAACAACTATAGCAACGTAATGGTAATAATAGTACTGATGGTACAGAAATGTAATTTTTAAAAAAGGATACAAAAATAAATAACAATGATATTGATAATAGTAATGATAATAATAGTACTAATACTGAGGGAAGGGAGGGAAAAAAGGGGGGGGGGGGGGGGGGGGGGGGGGGGAGAACAGGAGAGCAGAAGAGGAGAAGGAAGGTACAAATTATGGGAAGGATGGAATCTCATAGGTATATTAATAGTTATAATATGCATATTAATAGTTTTAATAATAATCATGATTATAACCATACGGTATGATAATGATGCTACAGGAGGTTGGAAAAGTGGTAAGCTGAAATGTCAGAATTATTGTAAGGAATACTAATTACGTTAATGATAGTAGTAAATATAACATTTGTAACGGTTATGAAGATATATTGATGATTAATATATATATATATATATATATATATATATATATATATATATATATAATATATATATATAAAATTATGCACACACACACACACACACACACACACACACACACACACACACACACACACATATATATATATATATATATATATATATATATATATATAATTGGTAATAATAATACTGATCATAATAGTGTTTCCGACGGTGGGGGAGATCTTCACATCTTACTGGACAGCTACCGCCCGCCTAAGCTGGGCAGTCCCCGCCAATTAGGTGCTGTCCCGTCACTAACTGCTTTCTTCATTGGGTGCATGGAGATTAGAGAACATCCGAGAAGCAGGTCGTAAACTACCGCACCAGGCAACAAGAGAACTTGAAGAAAGTGATCAGAGCTAAAACTGGGATGTTGGAATGTCTGGACAATGATGCCTGGGCTTTCTCAAGACCTTCAAGATATCAGCGACACTGGAGAAACAACTGTCATAAACAACGAACACAAGAGATTGAATATGGACATTGCCATCCTGCAGGAAAATACGGCTGGCTGACACATGCACAGTAAAGGAGAGGGACTACACCTTCTTCTGGCAAGGAAAGAACTCCGATGCCCCAAGAGAGTGTGGAGTAGGTTTTGCAGTAAAGAACAGCCTGCTAAGTATGATAGAACCAGGCAGTGGCGGCTCAGAGCGACTCCTGACTCTCCGCCTCAACATCACCGAAAGCCTTCTCACTCTTGTCAGCGTATATGCTTCGACTCTGTCTGCCACTTCGGATGCCAAGGATGAGTTCTATGAAAATCTTGCATCTACCATAAGGAACATCCCCAACACAGAACAACTTGTTCTCCTGGTCGACTTCAATGCCAGAGTGGGTGCAGACAACAACTCCTGGCCCTCTTGCCTTGGCTCCTTGGGAGAGGCGAAAATGAAGGAGAATGGACAGCGACTGATTGAGTTTTGCGCCTGTCACGAGCTGCGCATCGCTTACTCCTTCAAGACAAAGCCTCAACACAAAGTCTCCTGGAGACACCCGCGCCGAAAGAATTGGCACCAACTGGATCTGATCCTGGTAAGATGCTCCACTGTCATAAACCTTCTCCACGCTCGTTCTTACCACAGCGCGGACTGTGACACAGACCACTCCCTGGTATGCTGCAGGATCAGGCTGCAATCAAAGAAGTTCCACTGTTCAAAGAAACAACGGAGCTTCCGCATCGACGTCAGTAAGATTTCTCAGCTAGATCTTGTGGAGCAGTTCGCCAAGGCCTTTGAGAGAGAATATAATGCTTTGCTGCCCTAGAGACTCTGCCACAGAGAGATAGGAAACTTAACCAGACACCAGGCAGTGCGGCCCTAGCTACCTTTGGGAAGAAAACTTCGAAGTCTCACGACTAGTTTGCGGCCAAATCGTTAGAGATGACTCCTGCTTTTGAGGTCAAACGCACCGCCCTCACTGAGTACAAGTGGTCACCAAACGAAAAGAACCTGCAGATCCTCAGAGCTGCCAGAAGCGAGGTTAAGCTAACTGCCAGGCGCTGTGCCAAAGCGAAGAGAGCTCAGCGAAGAAATACAGACAGCTGCTGCAAGAGGCAACATCAGAGGGACCAACGCAGAGCAAGACGGCCCCCCTCAAATCCTCCACCGGGGAAGTAATAAATGACCCGAACCAGCAGATGGAGAGATGGATGGAGTACTACTCCGACCTTTACTTCAGAGAGCACAGTGACCTCCTCAGCCCTTGATGCCATAAGTGCACGCCAGTCATGGAACAGCTTGTCGTAGAGCCGACCGTGGACGAACTCAGCCAGGCCATTGACAGCCTAGTAACAGGCAGGCACCTGGCAATGACGGCATTCCTCCAGGCCTCATTAAACACTGCAAGATTACCCTTCTGCACCCTTTGCACGCAGCCCTCTGTCAGTACTGGAATGAGGGAGCTGTAAAAGCGGGACATGAGAATGCCAATATTGTCACCTTGTACAAGAAACAAGGGCGAGAGGAGCGACTGCAATAACTACAGAGGCATCTGTCTTCTTAGAATTGTCGGTAAAGTCTACGTTCGGGTCCTCCTGAACCGCCTGTAGAAGCTGGCTAAATGGGTCTACCCAGAACCACAGTGTGGCTTTCGAGCAGGGAGAGCCACGGTAGACATGGTCTTCTCCCTTCGCCAACTCCAGGAGAAGTGCAGAGAGCAGCGGATGCCCCTGTATGTCGCATTCATTGACCTCACAAAGGTCTTTTGACCTAGTTAGCAGAGATGGTCTTTTCAGGGCTCTCCGAAAGGGCTCTCCGCTGCCCCCCCCCCCCCCCCCCCCCCCCCCCCCCCCCCCCCCCCCCCCCCCCCCCCCCCCCCCCCCCCACCTCTCCAAACTGCACAGCTTAACAGAGTCCTGCCACTCAAACATGAAAGGGACTGTGCAGTTTAATGGCAACCTCTCCAAGCCCTTTGACATATGCAGCGGTGTCAAACAAGGCTGTGTCCTTGCCCCACCCTCTTTGGGATTTTCTTTGCTCTCCTCCTGAGGCATGCATTCAGCACAGCTCATGAGAGAATCTACCAGCGAACCAGATCAGATGGCAGGCTTTTCAATCTTGCTCGCCTAAGAGCAAGAACAAAGGTCCCCGAATTCCTCATCAGAAATATGCTGTTTGCCGATGATGCCGCTGTTGCGACCCAACCCCAGCAGGAATTGCAGTTGCTGATGGACCGCCTTTTCCAGGCCTGCAAAGACTTCGGTCTGACTATCAGCCTAAAGAAGAGACAAATGTCCTGGGTCAAGACACGCCGTCACCACCAGCCATCACCATTGATGACTATGAGCTTGATGCTGTTCATCAGTTCACTTACCCTGGGTCCACAATCACCGATAACCTCTCCCTTGACAAGAGGATCACAAAATCAGCCACAACACTTGCTCGCCTCACACAAAGAGTGTGGACAAATCCCAAGCTGACAACAAAGACAAGTATGGCTGTGCATAACGCCTGCATTCTCAGCACCGTGCTGTATGGCAGTGAGACGTGGACCACGCATGCTCGGCAGGAGAAAAGGCTCAATTCCTTCCACCTCAGAAGCCTACGGCGTATACTCGGCATCTCCTGGCAATACAGGATGACCAACACAGAAGTCCTGTCTCGCACTGGCCTCCCTACCATGTATACCCTGCTGAGACAGTGTCTGCTGCGTCGGCTGGGCCATGTTCGTTGCATGGAGAATGGTCGCATCCCGAAAGACGTCCTCTATGGAGAGCTTGCTGCAGGGCAAAAATGCATTGGCCGCCCACAGCTGAGATACAAAGACGTTTGCAAAAGAGATATGAAGACGCTTGAGTCCTGGGAGAACCTCGCAGCAGACCGCAACAGCTGGATAAGCACTCTCAAGAAACAGCTGCAGACTGGCGAAGAAACTGACAGCTGCTGCAGCAGAAAAGCAAACCCGCAGAAAGGGGATGACAGCCAACAAACAAGTGTCAGCATACAGATGTGACCATTGTAACAGAGACTGCAACTCTCGTATCGCTTTCTACAGCCACAGGCGACGCTGCTCGATGCGAGCAGACAACCCAGACAGATATAAATCTTAGGTCGGATATACTCTATCCATGGTGAGCTATAACCGACGGACGCCTACTAATATTACACTAATCGAGATAATAAGAGTTAGTTGTTTTTGTTGGTGATGGGTGTTTTTTTTTCTTTCTTATATGAAGGCGAGGATGATTGTGCTAAATAATGATGTGACGAGATTGCTACTGAGAGCAACAGTAAGAAAGTAATATTAGTACCAGCAATAGTAGGTGGAAAGGAATGGAGACGGTCAATGAGTAAAAGTTAACAGTGCTACTGAAGGTGGTGAGGATAAATATTACAATGTTAATAATATTAACGGTAGATGAAAAGGAACAGGGATGATCAAGGAGTGAAAGATTAACAGTAGTATTGGAGCAGATGAGAGGGAGAGGGTTGGGGGGGGGGGGGAGGGGATTAGAGAGAGAGAGAGAGAGAGAGGGAGAGAGGGAGGGAGAGAGAGACAGAAAGGAAGTGTGTGTGTGTGTGTGTGTGTGTGTGTGTGTGTGTGTGTGTGTGTGTGTGTGTGTGTGTGCGCGCGCGCGTGTGCGTGTTTGTATTTCCGCATAGTTACAAACACCCACCCACCCACATATGTATAGGAGAAAGGGAAGAGGGAACAGAAGCTTTTGTTTTCTTTCTTTTTTTTTCTCCCAACCCTCTCTCCTCTCTCCTCTGCTTCAATACTGCTATTAACCTTTCTCTTTTCGATCATCCTTGTTCCTTTTCACCCTACCGTTAATATTATTAACATAGCAATATTTATCCTCACGACCTTCTCCCTACTCCAGTAGCATTGTTAACATTTTTTTTTTTTTCTGTCCCAACCTCTGCGCGACTTCAGAGGCGGTGCACCCACGCCGCTCATTCCGACACCCTGTCCACAGCCACAGCCCGGTCGCCCCCCGCCGCAGCCCCGGCACCGGCAATCCACAAGGAGCAGTCAATGTCAAGTCGTCAAGGGGCAACCCACCCGAGGAGACACTGCACTGCTGCCGAGTCACTTCGGTGGTGTTCAGTGGCGCCTGTTCTGATCTAACATACGCAGGACACCACCTACTAAGCCCCCTACTGACGACAATAATTGCTTAGTCGCGGAGCCGGCGTGAGTGAGCTCTCCCTCTGGAGGGCGCCACCACGTCCGTCCAACGACAGCCCCCATGGACCCGCCGATACCGGTGACCCCGACGGAACCAAACCAAGACCACAGACGTGGAGAGGACATCGAAATTGAGTTCACCATGAGAGCAGACATGAAGGGCCACAGAACCTGAGACCTTTCCCCTTTTAATGCTGATCGATGAGAACGAGGATGACTAAGATGATGCTTCGGATTTCCATTTCGGACTGAGACCACATGACAGGGCTGTACTCTACGTTTCCTCCCATAATATATCCCGGCGTCAACCAGCCCCGAGAGACAGGCACCTGCAGTGTTGGTCAGGAAATTCGAGCAACGCTCTCAGA
>JADBJO010004992.1:151240-168740 GCA_016801955.1 Conus betulinus
TACCGCCATCCTCGTTTCCATCCATGCGATCGCTGATCCGTTAAAGTCCAGTCTGGTCATATCCTTATACTGCCACCTCAAGTGCCGTGATCTCACAAAGGTGCACACACCTCATCGACTTTCTGGTTGCCGGGGTGTCTTATTGTTCACTATGCTTCCATTTGTTCCGCCCCCGCCCTCTTCTTCCTCCTCCTGCCCCCACCTTTCACCTCCCCTTTTCCATAATATTCATTGGGTCGATTTCCGTTACCAGCGCATCCTAACTAATGCAAATGACCCCAGTGAAAAGCCAGGGTATAGGCCGGGCGTGAGAACAGTGCCAGGCACACAAGAGCCGGGAAAGGTGAACTACATTTCACGCACGCTGTTTTGCAGGCTAACAAGACATCCGTTGACACTCCCAACGATCGTAACGACCATTTTATGTGGGAAACTAGCCAGGCACACCAGAAGGCGTGCCTACCTCCTTCTGTCCGTTCTGACCGTTATTGAAGTTGGAATGACTTCAGCTGCTCTCTATGTGGGTGTATGCGTACTCTGTGTGTGTGTAGGAGGGATGCGGGTGGGGGGAAGGCAAAGGGGTGTGAAGGAAGGGGCTTGCGCGTACGTGCGTTATGTCCGTAACATCCCGCCTACTGCTAACATTGCTTCTTCTTCTATTTCACTGTTACCAGTTTGTTGTCTTCTTGTTCACCCCCAATCGCATCCCCAGCTCCACTGTTCTTTATCCTCTTTGTGCCTGTTTAGTTAGTTAAGTCTTAACCTCAATTTAAAATAGTTTTACTGATTTATTTACCTATTTATTATAATTCATTACAAACTTAAAAGAAAAAGTACTATCCGCCGAACGAAAGGGATAAACAAATTACAAGACAAAACACGACGCGTTTCGACCTCTTTGGTCTTCTCAGGCAAGATAAAACAACATTCAGGACAATGAAAACGTTTTCACTGTCCTCAATATTTATCGTGTTCATTATCCTGAATGTTGTTGATCTTGCCTGAAGATGACCAAAGAGGTCAAAAGGTGTCATGCAATGTAACTCTTCATTGTGAACTCAAACACTGCACCTTTCTGCTCTAGCTCTGTTTAAAACGAGTGGGTGGAATTCCATGCACTAATTAGCACCGGACTCATCGTTAATTTTGTGTGTGTGTGTGTGTGTGTGTGTGTGTGTGTGTGTTTCACTTATTTACTTTTTTCTTTTTTCAACTTTTTTTTAAGTTAAAAAAATTCAGTTTCCATTTAAAATGTATTTGGGAGTAGTAGATTAAAAGAATAAAAGAAAAAGAGACTTGAATTAGATCCATCATTCCATGTCAAGCAGAATATATATATATATATATATATATATATATATATATATATATATATAATAGCATAAAAAAAAATCAAGTTTCAAATAATACAGCATACAAAACATGTATACTAACGTATTTTACATATTGAAGTCCTATGGCCCGCCAGTGAACTATATCCACGGCACGGCGTGATGGAAGGTGCTCTCTCTCTCTCTCTCTCTCTCTCTCTCTCTCTCTACCGCCTTATTTACCTTCCTGACCAAAATCGGGCACCCATTTACTTCTGGGTGAACGGAGTGGATCTTTAAGCTTAGAAATCCGACCTCACATGGTTTCCTGTCAGCTCCAGGAAAAAAAATCGACCATTTGCATTACCACCTTTTTTCCCCCACAGCACTCACCCACCAATCTGAGGTGAACAGAGATAGAGATCTTTAAGCTGGATCTTATCTTGAAGGTTAAAAAAAAAATCGAAATTGATCGTTTAAGATAGGATCTAATTTAGAGCTTAGGGACAATGGCATAAAATCTGATCGTTCGACTCGTGTGTGTGTGTGTGTGTGTGTGTGTGTGTGTGTGTGCGCGCGCGCGCGTATTGTGTTAGAGAATGAAGGGATGGGTCTGGGTAGAAGATCGGGAGGGGACGGTGGCGTCAAGGGTGGGGCGCTGTTTCCACCCCTTCCAATCTGCTCTCTTCATGTCGCACAGTTGACGACAACAGCAGTAGCATACCCGCTTCTCATCGCCCAAGTCAAGCCCGGAGTCGAGCGACCGCACGAGAGCACACCTGCCTTGGTGAGCCCGACCCTCCCAGCGCGTGCAGCCGCCATGACACGTCGTCACTCTTTGCGACGGCACGCGTCCACGCGCGCGGTCCACGTGCCGGGGCATGCGCAGTGAAGAACGAGTCGCGTGGCGCTCGGCGTGGCAGTGCCGCTGTGAAATGCGCTAACGGGATTACCCGCTCTTGGCGACGACAATGGAGAGTAGTTGATGCCCCTGGCATGATTGGGGACAGGGGTAGGGGACAAGTCCCGACACCTGCGGAGCGGTGGGTGAGGGAGAGTGGGACAGGGGTCTTCAACGTCCTAAAACTTTGAGGTCATGAACACAGAACACAGACATACGATTTTCATTTTCATTTTTATTGATTTTTTTTTTAACGTCATAATGACGGCAGGCCTTCAATTCGTGGTCAGTCTCTTTGGGTGCTGTCTGCCTGGGCCTTATGCAAAAAGAGTGTGTGTGGGCCAGACAGTGGTGAGGGAAGGCGGGAGGGAAGAGTAGAGATGAAAAGCGAGAAGAAAGGGGGTAGGGATCGTTAATGGAGATGTAAGATTGTTCGGATGTGAAGGAAACATCAAAGGTACGTTACTTTACTAATTTATAAAAAAGGACTGCTGTAAATGACAGACCACGCAAAATACAAACGATATTATGGGAGTTGCAAGATCGGCCAGTGTGAGAACTCTTCTGCGCACGAGTTGAGGAACCCGATTTTGATGCGGGCAGTTTTTGGTGCGGGAGAACTGATGCGTGAGCGAAGGAGCACTGACAATAACTCTGGTGATCCTGTCCAATCTTCTTTGCCGGTTCAGAGTCATTTCTTCCACGCTGCTCACTCCGGCTTCCCCGTCCACAGCCACACCCTCGCTTGTCCTGCCGCTGCACCGGCATTTCACAGGGAGCAGTTATTGTCAAGTCATCATGAGGCATTCTAACAGAGGAGACATTGCACTGCTGTCGAGTCACTTAAGTGGTGTTCAGTGGTGCCTGTTCTGATCCATATTATGCACGACACCACCTACTAAGCCCCTTACTGACGACAATTATTAATCACGCCCGAACCTCTACGCAGAATTGTGATTTTTTTTTTTTTTAAACAGAAGAATCAGGTCATGTTGAAATATAAACTTAGACTGCATAACGATTTTAGGGACACACACACACACACACACACACACACACACACACACACACACACACACACACACACACACACACACACACCAACGGAACATTCTTTCGTTTAAAATTCATTGTCATTTGCAGCTGTTGTTATCATCATCATCATCATCATCATCATTCTAATTTTCTATTTAAAGTATCACGTTTCTACCAAAACCATGTTGTTCAGTTGTTTTCTGTCACACACATGTACATAAAGTACATAATAGACCGGCATGTCTGAATAAAATAAACCACTTTGTTTCTTTCCTTTAAACTTCTGTTGCTAAATTTACATACTTCTTTTTCATATATGTCTTAATGCTATTTCTACATTTCATTAGTTACTGACTTGGTTTTTAATTCATTTGCATATTTTATAGGTTATTTCCTGCAGATTCACCTATGTTGTTTACATTTTGTGGACAAAAAAGAAAGAGAGAAAGAAAGATAAAAGAAAAAACCCTTCTGAAAGACCGATCATAACAATTGCTGTGAACAAACTGTAGTACATCTCCCAATATATTTCATAACATTGTATCTTCGAGCATGAACAAGCGTGTTTCAATCTGCATGTTGTACGTGTGTTGTTGTTGTTATTCTGTTTAACGTCTGTTCACAAAAGGTGATATTAGACAGTGGGAAAGGATGGGGGAAAGAGGAAGGGATAGGGAGAGTGGGGAGGAAATGGCTGCATGCAAGAGTTTGATATTGACATACGTGTGTTTGTCAGCACTGGCGCAAATGTGTACAAGTGTTTGAAATCTGATTGTTGCATAGGAAAAAAATGGATATAAATGTTGGATAATTATCAAACAATGAGTATCAAAGCTTTGAACATATGAAAATCAATGAGAATCTACCAACTATGAAATAACAATGACGCATTAATCCTTTAAACATCGAATTAACAAATAACACACTAAGAAAGCAACAGCAAACACATGTATTTGCATATCCATATAAAATCACACACACACACACACACACACACACACACACACACACACACACACACACACATACACACACACTCACACGCACACACACACACACACACACACACACACACACACACACACACACACACACACACACACACACGCACACACACACACACGTACACACACACACACACACACAAAAGAAAAAAGCACAAGAACAACACGCTATCGTGGTTGTACTTGAAAATTTTCGGCTTTATTTGCCTTCTTCAGCAAATGGCATCCTCCCTGAGTGTCAGCAGGTAAGATAGTGAGGGAAAAGGCGTAAACATTTCAATATAACGTAATATAAAACAAATAACGTACAAGAATGATACGTTACTCGACAGACGTGTCACAGGTAGTAATTTCATGAATAAAAGCTCTCTCTCTCTCTCTCTCTCTCTCTCTCTCTCTCTCTCTCTCTCTCTCTCTCTCTCTCTCTCTCTCTCTCTGTGTGTGTGTGTGTGTGTGTGTGTGTGTGTGTGTGTGTGTGCGTGCGTGCGTGCGTGTGTGCGTGCGTGCGTGCGCGCGCGCGTGTGTGTGTATGTGTGCGCGCGCGCGCTCGAGTGCGAGCACGAGTGCGTACGCTCGTGTGTGTGTGTGTGTGTGTGTGTGTGTGTGTGTGTGTGTGTGTGTGTGTTCAGTGGTTTATTTAACGTCTGTTAACCATTGATGATATTAGACGAAAAATAATTTTAAAACGTCGTCTCTAACTAACAAAGCTTAACCTCAAAGATAAAAAATAACAACAGTAAACGTTTTGAATTAGTGGTAAAAATTAACACGCATCAAAGCAGTCATTTGTAAATTTTGTTTTAAAAGCATTTAAGTCTATGGATCAAAGAGGTCATTGACCTTACATGAAGTGTGTGTGTGTGTGTGTGTGTGTGTGTGTGTGTGTGTGTGTGTGTGTGTGTGTGTGTGTGTGTGTGTGTGTGAGAGAGAGAGACAGACAGACAGACAGACAGACAGACAGACAGACAGACAGACAGTGAGAGAGTTTGTTAAATCATCCTCATAAGTTTATAATATGTGTCTGTTTTCAGGATCGCCTCCCCCACCCCCATCCTACTACTACCCCCACTCCCTACACCCAAGAAAAAAAAATAATAAAGGAAAAGAAGAAAATGTTTATAACAACACGTCGTTCAGGTCGTCAAGGACAGAAACAATCAGGTTCCGCTAAAAAATTATAGTGAAGCATGTTGTTACAGGATAGGTAATCATGCTTCGTAACAAAATGATCGACAAATAATGTTACAGAAGAAGTATTCGGCCTCCACAACAAAATGATGGTGAAAACATTTTGTTTCAGGAGAAGTATTCAGGTTCTGCTGCAAAATGACGGCAAAAAACATGTTACAGGAGAAGTGTCCACGATCCACAACAAATGATTGCGAAAACATGTTCCAGGAGAAATATTCAGAATCCACAACAAATGACGGCGAAAACGTGTTCTTACATGAGAAGTATCCAGGCACCATAACAAATAATGGAGAAGACATGTTGTTACAGGGGAAATGTTCAGAATCCACAACAAATGATGGCAAAAAAACATGTTGTTACAGAAGAAATATCCGGGTTCTACAACAACATGATGGTGAAGACCTGTTGTTACAGGAGAAGTATTCAGCCTCCACAACAAAATGATGGCGAAGACATTTTGTTACAGGAGAAGTATTCACGTTCCACAACAAAATGAAGGTGAAAAAATGTTGTTGTAGAAGAAATATTCAGGTTTTGCAACAAAATGATAGTGAAAACATGCTGTTACAGAAGAAGTATTTGGGCTCCACAATGGCGAAAACATATTGTTATGGAAAAATTATTCGGAATCCACTAAAATGATGGCGAGAACATGTTGTTACAGAGGAAGTATTCAGGCTCTACAGGACATGTTGGCGAAAACATGTTGTTACAAGAGAAGTATTCGGCTCCAGAACAAATGATGGCGAAAACATGTTGTTACAGGAGAAGTTTTCAGGTTCCGGAACAAATATTGGTGTGAAAACCTGTTTTTGCAAACACGTATTCAGGCTTTGCAACAAATTGACGGTGAAAACATGGTGGTACAGGAGAAATAGTTAGGATCTATTACAAAATGATGATGAAAACGTCTTGTTACAGAAGAAGTACTCTGGCTCCACCAAAAAATGGTTGGTGGCGACGTGTTACTGTAGACTGTTCAAACCCTGTGGATGTAGTGTCTGCCATTTTACTTATCCAGAATGCCTCCCACTGCAGCCGTTTGTTTTTGTGTCAGAGTGCACTTTCTCTATTGGTAGAGATTTTATGTTGGAAAGTGAGCGTTGTGGCCTGTTGAAGCGTGATGTGATGTGTGTGCCCGTGCTCTTGTTATGTTTGATCTGTGTTGGTAAAACCTTGTTTTGAGACTGTTCTTTTGTCTCTCCAACATATTGTGTGTCAGTGCACATGTCAGAGAACAGAAGGTAGATGATATTACTTGTTTCGCATGTCATTCTGTTGCGGAGCTTGAACAACTCTCCCGTTCTGGACGACCTGAACGACGTAGATTCCACAAGGTGGACCTGGCAACACACACACTACTCCTTCTCACATTTGTAGGAACCAGGACAGTCATCAACAAGAGCTGGTAAGCAACAGGGCATGAGCATAGTCCTCAAGGAGTGGCAGTTCCTTTCTGCCACTAAAGGAGGTTGAGGGACTGCTTTTTTCATCCTCTTGCTGTTGGTGATGAGGCTCTGATGTAGCTCTCTCGTGTCCAGGATCTCAATGGTGGGTTGGCAGGGTTGTGTGTCACGATCAGAGGTGGGAGAGGTTCTGATGCTTGTTTTGATTTATACTGGAGCGCCTCTTGTCGGGGAATCCGTCTGACTTTTTCTGCTGCTGTTTGGACAACGTTCTGCTTGTAGCCACGTGCCTGGAACCGTTTGGACATTTCCGGACCTTTCTTCAAACACAGCATTGCCTGAGCACAGCCTCTTGTGAGCCTCAAGAACTGGCTGAATGGGATGCTCCTGTGTGCATGTGCGGATGACATGACTGGGGACTCAGATAAGAATGTGCATCGGTAGGCTTTGTATAGAGATCTGTTTGAAGGAATCCATCTTTTAAGGAAATTGCTATATCCAGGAACAGGATACTGCATGGCGATGTATTGAAGGTGAACTTGATGGTTTCATGGAACGAGTTAATGTGATTCATAAATTGTTCCAATTCATCTTCTGATTTCACCCACAAAACAAAAATGTCATCTATGAAACGTTTCCATAAATGATCAGGGATAGAAACAGGACTAGAGGCTAGTAATTATTCTAACCACCCCATGAACAGATTCGCAACTGCAGGGGTAAGTGGGATGCCCATCGCTGTGCCAAAGATTTGGTGATGTACGTTTTCATCAAAGCGAAATACATTATTTATTTATTTTTTTTTTTTTTGCACATGGTCTGCCATTCGTACAACTTCAGTGGCTGGTGGGATATCGGTATTGCAGTGGTTGTCCAGGAAGTGGTGAAGTGCTGTTCTGAGATTGTCAAGAGGAATGTTGGTGTACAGGCCAACAACATCGATTGTCACTAACCTCGTGTCCTGATGGAAAGGCCCATATGCTATATTCCACTGTTGGATGATGCGGAGCATGTGCGTGGAATCCTGAATAGAGGTAGGAAGGATGGTGACAAAAGGTTGTAGTCAGTTATCTACCAGCTTGGAGATTTTTCCGTTGGTCCATTTTTATTCCTGAGACATTCGGTCTTCCTGGAAGGTTGACTAGATGTTTGTTTATCTTGGGCAGGGTTTAGAAACGGTGTCATGTAACCTGAGAAGACTCTGTCTCTGCCCAGTATAACGTGGTTTTACTAATGTATCCTTTGTTTATATATATATATCTTTCAAAATTTGGTTGGATTTCACAAGCTGGATCTTTAAACAGCTTTGTGTAGTTATTTTGATTGCTCAGTTGCCAGTGTGCCTAATCCATATAATCCTGTACATTTTGTACGACTACTTTGCCTCCCTTACCTGCCTCTGTGATACGTATTTACCGGCTGTGCACCATTTCTTTGAGCTCTTTATATATATATATATATATATATATATATATATATATATATATATATATATATATATATATATATATATATATGTATGTATTCTTGTAAGAATGCGCAATATGTTGGAGAACCAAAAATGCCCCCTCAAAACTAGATTTTATTTACATAGATCACACATATTAAAGAACACAGGCACTCACATCGCTCACCATTTTAACACTGCCAGACACACACTTCAGGACATGCAATGTATACCTATAGAAAAAGTATTTTCAAATGAGTATGATGTAAGGATTCGAAGAAAAATTCTGGATCAGCAAACTCAAAACTATTTATCCTTTTGGTCTCAACACACTATAGTCACTCTACTTCTTTTTGGTTAACAGTATGTGCATATTTCCCTATCTCTCATTATATCTCATGCTGTCAGGCAGATCTGTTTGTGCGTGCGTGCGTGCATGTGTGTGTGTGTGTGTGTGTGTGTGTGTGTGTGTGTGTGTGTGTGTGTGTGTGTGCACAAGTACGTGTGTGTGGGTGTAGGTGGGCGCACGCGATTGTGTGTGTGTGTGTGTGTGTGTGTGTGTGTGTGTGTGTGTGTGTGTGTGTGTGTGTGTGTGTGTGTGTGTGTGTGTGTGGGGGGGGGGGGGGGGGGGGGGGGGGGGTATGAGTGCGTGCGTCATTATTTGTGAGCGCATACTTAAGTGTGTGTTATACTTATGTAATTGGTGTGTGTATTTATATGCATTATAGCAATGTTTGACAGATGGTGGGATTTGAGTATGTATATGATATACATGAAGCTGGAAATCATGTAGGCAATATATAGTCTATCAGCACGCTTTCGCCCCATCCTTTCTCCTCCTCGACGTTTCTGCCCTCTATTTCTCCATCGTTGCAACCGATCTCCGCTCCCCCCCCCCCTTCCCCATCCCTTTCCCTCCCCCATTTATTTCCCTACTCCCCTACCCTCTCCTATCCTCCTTTAAAAACCTCTCCCCTCCCTCTCCAACATACCCATCCACTATCCCACCCCAGCACTGTCCCTCCTTCCTCTTCCTCCCCCCCCCCCCCCATCCCCCATTCCCCTCTACATTTCTGCATTCTGCATTCTTTCTCCTCCTCCCCTCTAAACTCCCCCTAGGTCTAATTATATATATCCTAGAAACCCCCCCTACTTCTCCTTTCTGTATCTTTCTGTCTATCCCTATATTTCTGTTTCCGTCTGTCTGTCTGCCTGCCTGTCTGTCTGTGTAGATGTCTATCCCTCCCTCCCCCCCCCCCTCTCTCTCTCTCTCTCTCTCTCTCTGCCTCTCTGTCTATCTGTTTGTCTCGCTCTTTCTTCATCCGTCCCCCCCCCCCCCCCCCCCCCCCCCTCCCCCCCCCCCCCCCCCCCCCCCCCCCCCCCCCCCCCCCTTTCCCTCCCCCCCACCCCCCTTTAACTACAATGTTCGACAATATTCGTATCATTGCCCCGTCCTGTGTGTTTGTTGTGTGTGTGTGTGTGTGTGTGTGTGTGTGTGTGTGTGTGTGTGTGTGTGTGTGTGTGTGTGGTCTATGCAGGCGCTCGTGCGTTTGGGTGTTTGTGAGCATGTACACAACTCAGAACAATTATGGTTCTCGTGCATGTGTCTCCTTTTTTCCTCCCCCTATGGAACAGGCACCTGGTGGAAGTTTTTCTTTTGCTGTTTTCTCCGAACGTCGAATCCCCACCCACCCACTCCCCACCCAGTGCACGTGCTCTCTCTCTCTCTCTCTCTCTCTCTCTCTCTCTCTCTCTCTCTCTCTCTCTCTCTCTCTCTCTCTCTCTCTCTCGCGTGGCAGTCTAAATTATGGTCAACCTATTGTCAATCCGTGCCCCCTCACCCTTCACTCCCATCCTAAGTTTATGTTTCTTATTGATGAAATGTTTTATACTCAACGTTTTATTTTAAAGTTAAACATTTTTATTAAGGTGCCTGCTGCGTACGTTCGTGATTCGTGTTCAGGATCTTAGGGTGGAGAATGCGAGCGTTTTACTGCCACAGTCTGTTACCCCTGACGAAGGCGATTAAAGCCGAAAATTTGGGATATTTATGATTAAGCGATAATGAAACAATGAGTCCTGGATGGAGGAACAAGTGGAACACATGAATCTTTTATCACACACACACACACACACACACACACACACACACACACACACACACACACAGAGACAGAGAGAGAGAGAGAGAGAGAGAGAGAGAGAGAGAGAGAGAGAGAAATTCCAAGGATTAACCACCACTGCAGATATGAATGATATATATATATATATATATATATATATATTATGCATTCATATCTGCAGTGGTGGTTAATCCTTGGAATTTATTAATCTATTATAATTTAGTCCCTTGCGGATTCATTGCAAGAACTGGCCCTCAGCACTTGCGTCTAAAGAGATTTTTTTAAAAAATTTACTACTTTTCACAAGAAAATGTAATTTGTTTTGCTCTTTCACGATTTTCTTTTGCTTCTTAGGAGGCACCTTTGGTTGGGTTTTTGAAAACTCAACAAACATACTATGGTATTGCACACCAGCCTTTTTCTGAATGCCATTCTTCTTAAAACCGAAAGGCAGCAAAAAATAAAAGTTACCACTTTCCGCGGTCATTGACGAGCAACAGTCAGGTTTCAGAATACCAGTATCTGACCAAGAGTTTTATGTTAACGAGTTTTTCTCCCTATTGGAGGTTGTCTCCCCCTTGGAGACTATAAGCTTGATGAAGGCTCATTTTGAGAAGAATTTTGTTATTCCCCATTCACCCTCTCAAGTCCATACTGTTAATGGGCAGAATTAACTACCACTGGAAATATGAATGCTTATCTCCCCGTATTTCCTTAATCTAAGACATAGAGCAAGTTTTGTTTTATAACTATATATATATATATATATATATATATATATAATAATAATAATAAACTAATAAATTCCAAGGATAAGTACCGAGCACCATTCCAGCAACTTACAGAGCAGCTTGGTGTTGCAATGACTGCAAGAAGTATTCAATTATAAACAAAGCTTGCTCTTATGTCTTAGATTGTAGAAATAGAGGGGTGATAAGCCTTCATATCTGCAGTGGTAGATGATTCTGCCTAACTGACAGTATGTGCTTGAATGGGGTATAATAAATGCTTCTCAAAATGAACCTTCAGCAAGCTTATAGTCTCCAAAGTGGGGAGACAGTCTCCAATGGGGAGGAAGCTCACTAACTAATAAACTCCTGGTCAGATACCGGTATTTTCGAAACCTGATTGTTTCTCCTCAGTGACCGCGAAAAGTGGTAGGTTGACTCCTCTACCTTTCCGGTTTTAAGAAGAATGCTATACCAGAAAAAGGCTGGTGTGCAATACCATAGTATGTTTGTTGAGTTTTCAAAAAACCAACCAAAGGTGCCACCTAAGAAGCAAAAGAAAACCATGAAAGAGCAAAACAAGCTACATTTTCTTGTGAAAAGTAGAAAATATAAAAAAGATAACCTCTTAAGACACAAGTGCTGAGGGCCAGTTCTTGGAATGAATCCACAAAGGACTAAACTACAATAAACTAATAAATTCCAAGGATAAGTACCGAGCACCATTCCAGCAACTTACAGAGCAGCTTGGTGTTGCAACGACTGCAAGAAATTAACAATTATAAACAAAGCTTGCTCTTATGTCTTAGATTGTAGAAATAGAGGGGTGATAAGCCTTCATATCTGCAGTGGTAGATGATTCTGCCTAACTGACAGTATGTGCTTGAGTGGGTGAATGGGGAATAATAAATGCTTCTCAAATGAACCTTCAGCAAGCTTATAGTCTCCAAAGCGGGAGACAGTCCCCAATGGGAAGGAAGCTCACTAAGAGCAAGCTTTGTTTATAAGCAAGCAAGCTTTGTTTTTATATATATATATATATATATATATATATATATATATATATATATATATATATATATATATATGTATGTGTGTGTGTGTGTGTGTGTGTGTGTGTGTGTGTGTGTGTGTGTGTGAAACCGCCCGTGCAATAGTCGATCTGTGTGTATGTGCTTGCTTGCATCCGTGTATATGTGAGAGAGAGGAAATGTGTGTTTCTGTTGTTGTTTGATAAGCACAAAGGATCTAAATTCTTACCTAGCAACACACACACACGTCATAGGACACTTCACTTTTGCTCTTTGTGATAAGAATATGCATCGGGTGGCGGCGCATAAATACAAGTGTCATAAACTTTAGATGCTAATCATTCATGCCACCAACTTCCACACACGTACGTACGCTTACTATGCACGCACCGTCTAAATACATAAAAAGAAATAGAGCCATCCAGTAAGTGTGGAATACCGGGGAGGAAAAGCTTAAAAGTAAATCTCTGGCGAGCGCGTGGACGGCTTGAAAGGGGAGGGAAGTTCGTGGGGTGGAGGTAGAGCAGGGAGGAAGAGAGATAAAAATGATCACACACATACACGAGCGCACTCACTCATACTGCGCAAGCACACACACACACACACACACAGTATGCTTAGGCTTCTCCAGCGCAGAATCAGTGTCAGGGAGAACCGCTTCGCACGGCAACTCGCTCGGCACAGGCCGAGAAAACTTTCCGGACGATTCCAAACATCTCGCTCTGTTGAGTTGCACTGAAAATCCGTGTGATTTCAACGGTGTGAACGACATTTTCATCTGAGAATAACTAATTTGATTGGTTTTGACGCTGATAGGATAGACAATCAGTCAAAATACAGAAAACAACATTATCATCCTAGTAATAAGTCGTTAGCCGTGAAAACAGTTGATTATGGTAGTTTTCCCGCCTTCCTGCATTATCCGCCAATGGAATGCTGTCTTTTAAGGATACAGTCTATGCAGTGATAAGAATGTCACCAGCATGTACGATTAGTGATAGTGATGTTTTTTCATGAATTGTTATTATCTGTTTTCATCCGTCTCAATTACTGTTTTTGAAAGATCATGCGTGAGAGCCAACTCTGGCCGAGAAGTAATTAAGAGTAGCTCTGAAGCAGATATATCAGAGATAAATACTGCCGTCATCGTGAGAACTGTCTTCATCACGCTGTCCTTGAAGATCGATGATGTTTTTCGGGAAGAAAACTGCTCACTTGGGCTTCTAAAGCTTGGAAACTTTTTCTTTCTTTTGTGTACTGGGTTTTAAAAAGAAGCAGAAATAATAAACAGCACTCAGACCTATATTAGACGACAATGTTTCCGGGTGAGTTTCCAATGTGGTATACACCCCACAGAAAATAAGGAATGATACAGTGAACCCATTTAATTTGAGACGTATCACACAATAAAATGCCCACGGATAACACCACAGGTCAACGCTTTTGTGCTGAGCCGTCTCCTGCCCGACTAGTGCCAGAGAATATAGCGAGCGAGCTCCGACTGCCTGGGTTTTGGTCTTTGTTCTTTGGGGTCACCTCTCTTGTCACGGGAAAACAGTTGTTCACACAGCCAAACCTTTGCACTGGAATAAGTCAGTTAGAAATTAAGCTTTCCCTGCGTTAAACATTTGGAGTGAGCCCACCCAGTTTTGTCTGCTTTCTGATTTTCAAGCGAGATTTGGTGACGCATGTATCAGATGCACCATTCATGACTCATGGTACCTAATGCGCTGAACAGGTTTCGCCGAACTTAGCACGCCGAGCAAAAGAGCTTATAAATCTATTTCTCACAAATGCATGTCATACGGGAAACATAATAACGCTTGTTTTGCATGAAACATATTCGGTGAATCCCGTGCGACATAGTTCATAACCCAAATATACCAGAAACTTTGATACTAGGAACGTGAAACATGTTTCATGAGTCCCGCGCGATATAGTTCATAACCCGAATACACCAGAAACTTTGATACTAGGAACGTGAAACATGTTTCATGAGTCCCGTGCGACATAGTTCATAACCCAAATACACCAGAAACTTTGATACTAGGAACGTGAAACATGTTACATGAGTCCCGTGCGACATAGTTCATAACCCCAAATACACCAGAAACTTTGATACTAGGAACGTGAAACATGTTTCATGAGTCCCGTGCGACATAGTTCATAACCCAAATGCACCAGAAACTTTGATACTAGGAACGTGAAACATGTTTCATGAGTCCCGTGCGACATAGTTCATAACCCGAATACACCAGAAACTTTGATACTAGGAACGTGAAACATGTTTCATGAGTCCCGTGCGACATAGTAATCAATCCACCAGAGACAGGACGGCATCCCATGACTGAGTCCACTGTCTTTGTGAACGAGAAAGCCCACGCCTTCTTCAAGTCTGTCTTGTTTACCACTGTAGTACATTTTGTGACCTTCATTCGATGTTGCTTCGCCTATATTTTTCCATCTTATTTCACATAGGCCCAGGAGGTTCCAGCGGTATCCGTTCATTTCACGAACCAGTTCTTCAAGTTTTCCATCTTGTCTTAATGTTCTGACGTTCCAAGTGCCAATAACGATGTTATCTCTGATACGGAGTCTAGGTTTTGAGGCACCAGAAGCATATTTGTCACCTCCGTCCTAGTGGTCAGCGGTAGGTGTAGCCCTTGATACCCGGGCGACGGCCGAGCCGGTATTGGATTTATGATTGTTGTTTTCATCATGGTGAGTGTTGGGCAAGATGACCTGGCGGCGCCCATCCCTCTCCAGGCCGTTAGCCATAGCTGAAGTCCCCCGTAACTTAGAGATTCGCCTTGGCCATGGACACATGGCGTTGAACTTTCAGAAGGTCCTTTCGCCCTGGTCGTTGACTTCAGGTGACTTCAGGTGAAGTTCGTCCCACCCAGTGATGCAGTGTCAACATCACCCCCTCATGTGGTTTAGCCCGCCAGCTGAAGCGGTTTACCGGGGTGTGGCGTTTGGAGCCAGCACTTGAGAGATTTAGGGGATGGATGGAGACAGTGATGCCTGTCCACTCTACCAGGTAGGGAGCAGCGTGCCAGCCACCAAAGGTACTACCTCTATCCAGAGCCCTCTACACCCTCAGGATGCCGTCCTGTCTCTAGTAGATTGATTACCATTCGCCTTAAGGCAGCCCCGTTTAACATCACAGTGGTGATGCTCCAACGACTGACCATGCCTATGCTCCAACGACTGACCACAGCGACGATGAAATAGAGGACTTCTACAACCAACTGCAAGATGTCATCGATGAAACACCAAAATAAAGATATACTAGTGATACAGGGTGACTGGAGCGCGAAAGTAGAAGATGCGCAAACACATGGGAAAAGTACTTAGGATCATCTTGCAACTCTATGACGAACGAGAGAGATCTCCGTCTTCTCGAGTTTGCCACCACAAACAACCTGATCATAGCAAACACTCTTGGTGCCCACAAACCTTCAAGAAGATGGACATAGCACAACCCTGATGGTCAACACCACAACCATATTGATTACATTCTGGTCCCAAGCGCTTCCGAACAGGAGTGAACGCGACACATACGTACCTTTCTATGGGCAGATATAGAAAGCGATTACGATCCGGTGCTGATGACGTTCAGGATACGCTTGAAGAAGCTCAGAAAACCAAATTTCACCCGACGACTACGTTTCAGCCTAGACAAACTCAAAGATATATCCAGCAGTAACAGAAGAATTTCAAGCGATGATTGGAGGAAAGTTTGCACCGCTGACCACACTGGATGAAGAAGACAGACACTGAGGGCACAGTTAACACATTCAATGCAGCAGCAGTGGAAACAGCTAATGAGATTTTGGGGAAACACCAGCGCCCCCAAAAAGTCATAGGTCACTACGGACATCTTACAGCTATGTGACAAAAGACGGGAAATGAAAAAGAAAAGCAACCCAGAAGCGTCGAAAAAGACCAAGCTCATCACCAATAGTACCACAGGCATTAAGGCAGAGATCAGAGCCAGCGGGACAAGCTTGGAAACTGTGAAGACCTTCAAATACCTTGGATCCATCATACCTGATGAAGGCTCAAAGCCTGAGATTGTGGCAAGGACTGCACAAACAGCAGCTGTAGTGGCAAAACTAAAAACTACATGGAGAGACACAAAACCCCAGTCTTAGCTGCAAGATCCACCTAATGCGCTCCCCCTTGCCCTCTCGTTTTCTGTATGCATGTGAAACTTGCACTCAGAGCAGAGTTACGATGAGGAATTCTGGCAACTGAAATGAGATGCTACAGAAAGATCTTGGGTGTCCACCGTTCCACGTGACAAATGAAGAAGTCCGCGAATAACTCAACAAGCAATTGGACCCCATGAAGACCTACTGCGGTCGTCAATAAGCGGAAAATGAAATGGTTCGGGCATGCGTCCTGTTCAGCAGGCTTGCAAAGACAGTTCTGCAAGGAACAATCAGAGGAAGCCGCAACAGAGGAAGACAAAGTAAGAGGGTGGGAGGACAATATCCGAGGGGGTGGACTGGAATGAGCCTGACAGAATCTCAGAGAGCGGTGGAGGACAGGGACGGATGGAGGAGAGTAGTGGCCAGATCATCAGGGGTGCCCCAACGACAACAGACGATAACACCCCGTCCACAGCCACAGCGCGGTCGGCCCCGCCGCAGCCCCGGCACTGGCAATCCACAGGGAGCAGTCAATGTCGAGTCGTCAAGAGGCAAACCCACCGGAGGAGACACTGCACTGCTGCCGCGTCACTTCAGTGGTGTTCAGTGGCGCCTGTTCTGATCTAACATACGCAGGGACACCACCTACTAAGCCCCCTACTGACGACAATAAATTGCTTAGTCGCGGAGCCGGCGTGAGTGAGCTCTCCCTCTGGAGGGCGCCACCACGTCCGTCCAACGACAGCCCCCATGGACTCGCCGATACCGGTGACCCCCGACGGAAACCGAACCAAGGCCACAGACGTGGAGAGGACATCGAAAATTGAGGTCACCATGAGAGCAGGGCATGAAGGGCCACAGAATTTGAGACTTTTTTTTTTTATGCTGATCGATGAGAATGAGGATGATTAAGATGATGCTACGGATTTCCATTTCGGTCTGAGACTACATGACAGGGCTGTACTCTACGCTTCCTTTCATAATATATCCCGGCGTCAACCAGGCCCGAGAGATACAGGCACTGCAGTGTTGGTCAGGAATTTGAGCAACACTCTCAGAAACGCATCCATTAAGTGGGATGAAACTCGACTGTGTGGTCCCAGTCTTCCCAACTGATCCCGCAGCAAACTCAACTTGGGTAGGAGCCGCCACGACCTCCCAGCCGGG